>NIPQ01092045.1:0-26411 GCA_002806875.1 Lepidotrigona ventralis hoosana | reverse complement strand
TAGTGCGTTGTATTCACTCACCTCAGGAATCTCGTTGCCGAATCTTGGAAGAACGCAGCGGATCTGCAAGATTGTCTTTCTCCGACAGAGTAAGGTGTCTTGGTGGTGATGTTGGTCGCGAGCTCGTGGCTGGCGGCGATACAGCGATCGTTTTGATTCACAGAGAAAAAGATGTTAAAACGATCGAAACGAAGCAAGAGGGTGGGGCGGAGAGGGGAAGCAATGCCGCGAAATGTTCGCTGCTCAGAAACGTCGCGGCTGGCGTCGACGCGATTCCGTCGTTAAATTGTTTGTCATGGTCGATAGAGGTACACGGACGAAAGCAAGCGCCATTTTATCCCGTGCACTCGCGGCAACGCGAAAGGTGGATGGACGGTGTAGCGCGGCGACGGCTACGATGGTAGATGTATACTCTCCCCTGACAATTCACCGAACCGCGTTCCAACTAAAATCGATCCGATTACCAGATTTTTCTCGCCGTTGAACCGTGCCTGGTTACTTACGAGTCGTACACGACGCGAACGATATACATTTGCACACTCCTCTGGTTCACCACTTTTCCCTTTATTTCTGCTTTCTTCTCTTTTCCTTTTCCTTTTCCTTTCTTACACAAGTCACTACGAAACTTTATCGCCGATCGGAGCACTTACGACCTCGTGTGTCGT
This sequence comes from Lepidotrigona ventralis hoosana, assembly GCA_002806875.1. Taxonomy (NCBI): domain Eukaryota; kingdom Metazoa; phylum Arthropoda; class Insecta; order Hymenoptera; family Apidae; genus Lepidotrigona; species Lepidotrigona ventralis. The sequence goes on along the minus strand of NIPQ01092045.1, from coordinate 25,746 downwards.
TCTCGCGAGACACGCGTTCCGCTCTGTTTCTCAGCTTGCAACACAGTTTTTCGTTTACCCGCGAATCACTGAATTACGTGTTCCACGCTGATTCGGTGGCGAATAATAGTCAGTTTTTTTTTTTTTTCCTCTCTCCCTTGAACAGAAGACACGAGACACGTCGCGGATCAGAGCACGTCCACCGTGTGCTGCGAGAGAACACGAACTAACGCGGCGAGCCGAGACGAGCCGAGGTCGCTCGGCTAGTTTCACCGAACCGCTATTCGGCCGGTTTACAGCAGCGCCGCCACCGGGGCTGCACCCTTACCGTCCATTTTCCTCGATCGCTTCTTTCTCATTCCTACTGAAATTTCCGCCTCGGTCGCACTCCGATCGGTGCTGCGATCGTCCACGTTTTTTTCCCTCGTTTACCGTTCCCTGATTTTATTCTTCGATCTTCTTAGCTCGTTGAGAAAAAGATGTGAGCAGACTCACGACCGAGCGGGGTCATTGATTTTTTGAGCCCGTCAAGTGTAAGCCACGCGCATGCGCAATCACGCCGGCGGTATGACAGCGGGCGTTCTCATACACATCCGCAAAGTTCCGGACTTGAATTCCTGGTGACTTTAGTCCACGATCGAAACGTCGACCACGACGAAATATCGTTTAAAATTTGCCCTCGTCCCCCTTTGTCGTTTACCTCTCTTTCTTTCGGGAACTTGGTAATCGAGCCGCTCCCTCGCCGTACACAGAAGCCATAGATCTTCTAACCTGTGGGCGACCTGTGCGATTTTAAAAATCGCAAGAAAATAATGTAATCATCTTTACTCGCACGGAAAATATATTCGCGAATGCAAACCTCGACAATGTAAATGATGTTTCGTCGTAAATGAAACGCAATGCTTGATCACTTACCTGTGTAACTGTCTCATTAATTAGCCATGCGACGAATCCGCTGCTCTTTCGAAAATCAGCCATCCACTGTCACGTGATCAGCCGCAGTGCAAACTGGGTAATTTCTTGCAAATTGAAATCACGTGATCGATTCCTATAGGTTTTCTAGAACTTCTCGATCACGTGATCGATTCGAAATGCATCGTGGGTAATTTATTGCAACTTTGATTGTTGCAAGCGCATTCATCATCGGTCGGGCTGTCGCTGTCAATTTCTCTCATTGCCAAATTCAAATCCGTGTATGTCTCTACCGTGTTATTTACGAATACTGCTAGTGTATGTGAGATTATTTCGTTCAGAGTTTTCACAACTGATGATGACAAAATTACCTTTATCGAGATATTGAAGACGACTAACAGAATGCTTCGTGATTCATTTTCAAATCTATGTAAGTATTTGCGTCTATATAAGTAATTTAATTGCGAGATATAAAAATATCGATAATATTTTATGATCAGTGAGAATTGATTCGTCATTCAATGCGACAAAAGATTACATGCGGCAATGAATCATCACACGAAGAGCAAGCTTGTTATCTCGCCAATCTTGTAAATATTTTTATCTCGTCGACCACGAATTCCCAAAATTGGATAATAACTTGTAGTTCATTCGACTGTACGATTAGGTAAGTGCGTCCTTTTCTTTTTGTAATATTTTTTTATAACAATGTACACTCAACTGTATTGTCATCACACAAAATAAGTCGTGAAAACATTCTTTCCAGTAGCTTCTTATAATTTTCATATAATTCCATCAGCACTGTACACGACAAGATCTAACTGTTGTATTATATTGGTAGAATTGAAAACAACAACATATTACGCGTTACGAAACTACAGGATAGAAAATTAATTTATATAAATGACATTAACGAAACATTGGGAGAACATTGAGAGAAGAGATAAGAGGTTTCGTTGAACGACAGAATTATTGGCGGTTGATAGAAAGATAAGAGGGTTAAGAGCGTTGGACAAAATCGAGCGGAAAATGATTGGAATTGTTCGCAAACGAACTTTCGTTGGCGGATTGCGAAGGCAAAACTGTCTATCGGTTCGTTTGGAAGCCCAGTGACGAGGTAATCGGTCGACCGATCAAGATTCTCCGTTCGCCTTTCTATGTCGCCGCGGTGGAGAGCATAGACGGACGGCTATTTCCGCATGAGATCACACCGCCCGCATTTAGGAGCACGATTTTCTATTTTCTTGTCGGTCTACATTGGTGGCCCGTGAAGACTTGCAAGGTCAGCCCCACCGAGATGCGCCCGAGAACACACTTTTTTTATTCCCCTTCTTTTCTCCTCGTCCCGTCTCGCGTTCCCCTGGTCTTCGTCGCCGTCAACTGTTACATCTTTCCACACGCTGATTCGCAAAAACTTATTATTAAAGCCGGTGTGTCGTCCAGCGAAGTTTCCACGATTAGGCGGTCCGCATTGCCTGTAGTGGCACACACGTGTTGTTTCTTCTCGTTTTCTGTAATAGAGGCTGGCGATCTGGCCTTGTTCCACGCAGTGGCCAACGATCTCGCCTAATCGAGAAATAATTGTACGAATTTGTTCGAGGGCTGGCGAACGGTATAGAAAAGAAATCCTTGCATTCTCGTTCGCCTGCTGCCTCTCTGAGCTGCTTTCTTCTTTTTTTTTACCAATTCATTACTCTCAGATGAAACAATGGATTCAGCGAGACAAAGGAGCGGCTGCTCTTGCTTGGCACCAGTACCGTTTCTCGCGCTAACAAACTTAGCCGTTCGTTTGCGGAATTAGAAATGAACGTCCGCGTGAAAAGGAAATTCGTGACCGCTGCCTTTAACCGTGGACTTGGAGTTGCTCGTGGAATTGTCTTCCGGTCTAATCAGAACGATTAACGGAGAATAATTTTTCACTCATATTTCAATCGATGCGGTGGTCTATGTAAAAAGTTTAAAATTCTATAAAAATTCTAATTTACAATGATGCACACTGTAAACTTATTCGTTCGATAGTTTAGACAGTTTACATCTGAGTTCAACCGGTGTTCATTATCCGAGACGATCTTTCGATCGATATGTCCTGCTAACAACACAGGTCCACGCGACCACGGAAGAGGATTTCTGCGTGAATAGTTGCACAATCACGGGTTATGAGCTTCATTACGTTCTTTATATATGTTTGAGCCTATCATATGTTTCGCAACGCGATTCGTTTCATCGTATATATCGTTTGAAGTAAGTTGCGTTCGATTTGAAGGTATCAGGTTTGATTTACTTAAGAATTTCTTTCTTTTATTTTCATCTTTAATCGAACTCGAACGAGGTTCGATCGTTTGCTCTCGTTTATTGCATGATCCTGGCGTGTCAGTGTCAGCAATTTCATAGGAAGACGACTCACGACCGCTTTCAGGTTCTCAGAAATTCTCTCCAGTCATCGGCGAGAATTTATCGAATTTCTAAGCGGACGCGCGGTGATTAATAAGTTTTTACGCCCATTACACCTGATCCCGTGACAAATTGATTTCCGTCCCCCGTTCTTATTGTGTACGAGTATTACCTTTATGATTTTCTCACGAATTGACTTCTGTTCTTCATCCCTGCTGGAAATTCTCGGCATCTTCTACGCTATTACATTGCATAAAATCAACATCTCTCGCTGCTTGCGTCGTAGAATAAATACGCGAGTAGAGAAAGAAATAATGGCACGTAGGTATGTGTACGACAGACGAGAAGATGGAAAAGGGATTTCGGTAACGTAGGAGGAGGCAACGAGGAATAAAAAAAAAAAGGAAGGAAACATGTTAAACCAAGGGTCATAAAAATCCGAGACGCAGGTATAAAGCAACGATCTACAAGTCCGTGCGAGAGCGATCTTAATCTTTACACGTTGTTAGAATAGTAGGAGTCGAAGCTCCGTGACGGAAAGCTGGAGAGAAGCGCCGGAGAAAAATAGTTAGACAATTGAGCTTGTTGGAAAATCAGCGGAATGCAGTGCTCGCAGGAACAAAAGAGAAAAGAAAATGGTTCTCGTAGGAATTTTTAGAGCACGACATCCGCGCTGTCTAAAGTTTTGGTCTTCTTTTAATAGCTTCGAGCTACTTCTGAAATTTTTACATGGAGCTCCTCCATCTCAGTGATATACCAACGACGACTAATTTTATCCCTTTGAAAAATTCTTTTCCGCGCATACAGCGCGATGGTTAATTCTTCCTTCTTTCTTTCTAAAAAAACAGAGGAGCTTTTACATGTCATGCCATTTTTGGGCATCCAGGCAATGTGGCTCCAGGGTCTTTTGCTCGTTGATTCATGCTTTACACCGACATTTTTATTTGGTCACCGTTGTCAAAAGATATATTCGTCGCGGGGAAGTGACAGTAAAAACAGGCTGGAAACGTTGATCCGTCATACGTGTCTTAGGAGGTAATTAATAGAGGAGGGTTCGGTATGGCTCGTTCGCTCAAGTCATAAATTCAGTGGAAGGTCGGGAGTGAACGACGCATAAATTTCACTTGGACGCGACAAACGCGCGTTCATACCAGCGCACGTGATTTCGCGAATTGAACGGTGGGGAGCGTTCGAGCTAATGGTTTCGTAATTGAATAAATGTGGGCGATTAGTCGTGCAGCCACCGAGACGATTAACGAGCTACCGTCTAAATAACCGTTCGATTTACTGAAAATCGAATTTAGAGTTAATCGGTATTTTAAATTAAATACCGATTAACGCTAACAGATTTATCTTTCTCATCAGTCGCGCGACGATCGGATCTATCGCCGTATTAATTCATAATTCTCGTTAGTCTCTCGCGGGTGATCTTGGAACATTTCAAGAGGTTACTGACTTCTTCGAGAGTCTCGCTGGCACACCCTGCTATCGAACAAGAGTTTTATTCTTTATATTTAGGCACAGATCGTTGCACGTTGCCTGCGATACAACGACAATACATCATCTGCGTAACCGAAAAATGAGAGAAGAGTTTCAGTGAAAACAATGGACAGAGACGTAGAAATAGCATGAACGGAATGTCTCCGTAGCCTTATTTCTTCTTGAATCTAGCCTTCTTCGATATCACCACGGCGTTCGACGGAGACTTTGGATTTGAATGGTTTTTATGTTTTTTGCTCTCCATATGCTGAGCAAACGTACTCTCGGAGTTTAACGATACATTGCACGGTGCACAATAATACTGGCCTGCGAACAAAACAATTTGCTAAGGGATATAACAGATATCGCTACTACAGATTGCACATCGTTTAAGAAAAGGCGACAAGTCGCCATGCTTACCTGATGGTGTTCGGTAAATAGAATAATCTATAGGTACAGGAATAGTAGGAGTCATCTCACTCTCGGTAGCTAAAAAATTCATAGGATAAATATTGCCACGAATCAATGTATATCCTCGTTCATAAGTATCAAGAGTTGCATCTCATCGACAGACAGACTGTGGATTTTTATCATAAGTATCATATATATTATATCATGTGTATATTATAGTGTACAGTAAGTATCCTGATATATTATTTATAAAGGAGATGAAATACTAACCTGGCTTGGGGACAGGCAACCCGTTAATCCTGAGCATTCGCAAGTGTCTAGCACCACGCTTGTGCGTTTCTAATTGCTCCTGCCGATTAGCCGAAACTCCGCACAGATCGCAACGCAACGGCGTCGGATAAGGAGGTGGTGTGTAGATGGAGCCGGTTGTTGGCGTAGGCACCGTATTGGTACCGTCAGGTACTGCCGGCTGTGCCGGTGTAGATTGCACTTCCCCCTGAAAAGTCGTTCCTATCCCGAATTGGCCGCTGGGATCTATTTGACTGTACTGATTTTGATTTTGCGACTTCTTCGACGGCCTGTAGAATTCAACGCTCTGGTATGACGATCTCGGCTGACACAGCTATCTTTCTAAGAATAATTTGAGACAAGTATACATCTCTGTACCTCGCACGACGTCCGCCGTTCGCTGCTCTAATATGTTTTTTACCAGCGTAGTGTTGTGTCGCATCCATTTGCGACGTGAACCACGTTTTACAAATCTGCAAGAATCAAACGAGCTCTGCTTGTGCAACAACGTTCGTTCTGTCTGCCTCGTTAATCTCACTCGATAAACGAAAATTCAAATGCTGCTTACATCACAATAGTTTTGCCAGTCGGTGGTCGTGCTACTAACTTGGCCGTCTTCGATCTTTTGTTTCTTTACGCTTTGATTCAAAAACATGGATACCTTTTTCTGATGCGGCTTACCGTCGTAATGTAACTTAGCTTGTAACGTAGAGTTCATCTGAAATCGTTCAATTTTTTTATGATCAGCACAATCATATATCCGCTGGCAATATTTAGTTAAATACGTGTTAGTCAAACAAGCATGACACGGCGTATTCAACGGAGTCTTTTTATCGGATAAAGTAATCGAGCCTTACAACTGCATTGCACAGATCACATTTCAGCGGTTTCATTAGTGCTGCCAGTTCCCTCTGGGCGTTTGCAACTTTCTCTACGAAATAGAAATATACAAATCAATCTTTTTAACTAAACTGCCATAGGAATTTGAGTTGTCGGAGTTTCTCAATGATAATTTGATGTGAGCGATCATAGCGATCATAGCGATCCCATTATTCTATACAAGTCGGACAAATTCTTAACTGAAATAAATATATATTCCATTTGCGTCTGGTATGTCGCAGATTACCCAGATACATGTCGTAAATGTTTTCTAATTACCTGCATCTTGCGCAGGATCGATGAATTCGTTCTTGCGTTTGTAATACTTGTTTTTCGCTTTGTTGAAAACTTGTATCGTCGGCGATACGGCCGTAGCAGCCGCCTTATAGGTCGTGTTATACCATCGTGCATAAAGTTTCGACGTGCCGGCGTCTATATGTATCAAACAGGGAGTAGCTGGTTGTCCAGGTGTTTGTGGCTGCATCGCTGAATGCATGATATACGGTGTTGGCACGGTAATGTTTGGAAACGATGGCGCCGTTGTTTGAATCGTCGCTAAATTTCCCGCTGTTTCGCTGGTCGATAAATCGGCCGTTGTTGCTTTTGTTGCTACAGGTTGTTGTTGCTCCGTCGTAATTGGTAGGTTGTTGCTTTTCAACGTTGTAACTGGAGGCGGAGGTGGCGGAGGTGGCAGAGGTGGCAGAGGTGGCAGAGGTGGCGGAAGTGGCGGCAGAATACATTCTAGTCCTGTATTACACACACAAATGGAAAATTTATTTCAACAACGGCGAAAATTTTTGTGGACGGTACATAAAACGAAGTGCTAAGAGAACCTTCGTTAATCGTTGGATTTATGTCGCTAATAAAATGACCGAACGATTTTAAGCACGCATAAAAATGCGCGAATATAATACACCGAGAATAAAAAGTAATAAAGTTCGAAGAAGAGATGCGTATCGATGTAATTTGCTCGAAGATCAGATTTAATCGCGTGCTTGGCTGTGACTAATTTTGCTAATTTTGAACAAGGCCGCGAACATAAAACCCGTAATATTGGCAATTTTTTATTTGCAACATGCAAGATATATTTTCCAAGTACTTGCAGACAACTTGCTTTAGTACCGGCGATTAACTTTGTACCATCGAGATAACAGGAATAATATATTGGACAAATTTGACGAAAAAGCTAGTATCGCGCGTAAGAAGTAAAAGTGGATGGTGATGGCCAACGAAATGTTCATAAAATATCAGCGATCATATCATGCTACGTTTAAATGGTAAACCAAATGTTTATATGTGTATTGCGGATACCACATTTGACATAGCATTTATATTTGTATTGCCATTTAATTAATTACGATTCATCGATATATCTCGATTTCATTCATAAATTTTGCATTTTCGCATAAAAACGACAGAAGTGTGTCACACCGTTGCATTGATATATACACGTGTTTGTTATTTCATATTTTAAGCCGTCAGCTGATTTCGACAGTGAAATACTAAATTTTTTTGACAGTGAGCATAGAAGTATTCTACAGTTAACTCATCTTTCCACTTCACGTGTCCGATGTGGAGTGCAATACGGGTGTGCTTTGAGTAATTGTTTTGATAATTGACCGATATAGACATATCAAAAGTCACATCCGGTTATTTGTAACAGGACCCGTTATATACAGCGTATGATGCATGTGCCTACAGCGACGTTGTTCTATTCGTAAAAAAATGTTTTGTTATAAATATATCAACGTCAACGTGTCGAATGTTGGGTACATATTTTCAATGCTCGATATGTTCGCGAGATTCACACAAGTTTGCATATTTTCGATACACTAGATTCACTAGGGCATATGCCTCTACAACGTGAATCAATGAGGAAAATTCTTTCCTAGGAATAGAACTCACCCGGTATTTCTGGATTTTCAATGATCTTCGCACTAGACATTTTGCAGCGTAAATACCGCGATATTCTTTATTATTGTTAGAGAAAACTTGACGGCGCGCGATAATTACGGTGCGATAAGAAAGCTCGTTTTTGTTCGCTTCACACTCACGAATTAGTTTTCTCTCTGTAGTTTTACATTTCGCACGATTCGTTGGAACGTGGTATCATTACGATTCATGTATCATGTTTGACTGTCAATTATTCAATGAAATACAAAAATTTGTGAGGTTAATAGGCGAGTTTGACAAGCGACCCGACGACATTACGCGATATTGAACTGTGATGCAAGATGGCTGCTAACACTACGTTCGTCGGTCGTGGACTATCCAAAATTATTCGAATTGCCACAGAAAATAGAATTTTTTATGGCCAACTTGTTGAAAGTCGTTTAGTCTGGAAGGATGGAGGAAAAGGCTGAGCTTCTAGCATGTCTCGAGGAAAAAATAGAGAGTGGCAAAGCCACGATAGACCGACTGAAACTTGTGGCAAAGATTGACGGGACTGAAAAACTTATACGAAAGATTCAACAAGAAATTAGATTTTTAGAAAAGGTATGTCACTTTGAAATTACAATTAAAACTTCATTCGTCGATATACATGTATTTCTCACATGAAGTTGGGTACTGATTCTATGTATCTATAATTGGGCAAGTAATGTAAAACAATTCATTCTAGTTGTTTCTCTTAGTCTTGTTGGTTATAAATATGAAAGGATGTTGAACTGTTTTATACTTTTAAATCAAGAAAATCAGGATTATAACTATATATTATTCTTAATAAAGGTGCAATCTACAGAAAATGTAAAGAAAGAACATCTACAAAGTACAAATTTGATTCATTTGAATGCAATCGTAGCACGACTTTTTTGTGCTAATGAACCTACCAATATTATGAAACCCTTTAAGTATCAAAAGTCACGCTTAGAAGTAGATATTGTATGTGATGGTGGTGCATCATGGATAAAGGTTATCGCTAGAAATGCTAGAGCTCTTACAATGATTTCAATGGGTAATGGAGAATATGGGCAAAAATCTGTGCTTGATCAAGCAATGAGTTACTTGGAATGCGCAAAGTGTTATCCACATTTGTATAGGCCACCTGATATTATATTCCATTTTGCTTATGGCATAGAAATTCCATTAGCTACACGTTTGGCACACATGGGAATAAACATTGAAGGGGATAAGATACAGTGTGAAGATGTAAAAATTATAGATATACATGGTATTAATGTTTTCTTAATATGGTAAATGCATGAATATGTATAATACCATTAATTAAGGAATGATATTCATGGTTGTATCTATTCTTCTGGAGGTAGATAGCGAGGACAGATTTTCAACGTGGATGCATTCGTTAGAATCTACTGAGGAACCTTTGGATGAATACAAAAAGAGCATAAAGTCAAATCTAGAAACTTTAAATACATTTTCCCTTAAAACTGAAATAAATGTTCTTAATTTGGACGTGTCAACTTTATTAGCATACGTGACAAATATGACCAATGGATATGATCATTTTATTTATCGTGAACCTTTACTCACACAACAAGCAGAAATGGAGAGAAAATGTCCAGTGAAACCAATTTTAGAGAATTTATTCAAGGGAAAGGAGCTGATTGTCTGTCAAACTGCTTATGAAAATTTTATGAACATTATAGATGTTATTGGTGGACCCAAAGAGACTTTTAGGGCAAAAGAATTACTGAATAAAGTTCAAATTGTTAAAGATATATCAACGGGCAGAATAATGGAAAAGCTTAATCTGGGTGGTAAAATTAAAGATAGATCTAGATTGGTTTTTGCAACAGGGGAAGATATGAAAAGCATTACAGTATCAGCAAATGAGGGATTTGTTAGAGCAGCACGTATGCAGGTATAAGTATTTATACTATAAAGTATAACAGTTTCAAACAATTCCAGTAATAAATTTTTTCAGGGTATTGAATGTACAGTCTTTCTGCATGAACCTAGATCTCTTTCAGAGATTAAAGAAGGTTATGCAACAAAAATAGGTTCGTCTTGATGCCAGTTAAATACATTTAGATTATTACAAAAGAAATATTCAGGCTACATAAGAAATATACAGGCTACATAATGTTTACTATTAGGCTTGGTAATTAACGCGCATGTCCATACTTTCTTCAAATTCTGTAAAAAAAATTAAGTAAAAATTTAGTTTTAACAGAAATGTTTCCAATGTAAAAAATGTTGAGTATACCATTAATAAATTTGTTGAAATGTGGATTTCTCTCTTTTGCTAACTGAATATATTCTTTATATTTGATTTCATCTCCAAGTTGTTTATAACACTTAGCACTATTTAGGAGTGCTTTCAAGTTCGTATTATTAACTTTTAATGCCCATTCACAATCGGCTAAGGCTTTTTCGAATAATCCAAGCTGAATATATGACAAAGCTCTATTATTCCATAACACGGTCGAATCTTTTCGTTGTTCAAGTGCTTTACTGTAATATGTTACCGCTTTTTCATAATTTTTCTCCCTAAATGCACCATTACCAATTGTTTTCAATGTTTCTGCACGTTCGTTTCTAATCTTCCGGTTCTCTGCTCTCTCTTTCGCATCTTTTTCCACGCTTCTCATGAACGCTTCTATATAAAAAAAATTTCAATTAGTATGAAAGTGCAGAATACAAGGATGATTATTCGGTACCTTTAGACATTTGTTCCTCAGTAGAATTTTCATTGATTGAACATTTGTTAATCACTGTACGATTCATTTTTATTTTTAATTCAGTATCATCGCATATATTCTTTTCTGATCGTTTCTCTAAAATTTCGTCGGCCAATATTTGTCCGTGCTTTTGTTCTTCAGGATTAGGAGAAGCCAACTTTTTCACAATTTTTTCTTAAAAAGTTAGAATGAAGCAAAGATTACGTTCATAATCGAAAGAAAATAATACTTACCGACTTCGGTAACGCGATGCATGAAGTTCTGAAATTCTTCTTCTGTTACATGTTTATCAATTGTTGAGTCATCCATAATTTGTTGGCCTTTTATTATCTTTTTGTTCAAATTACTGTGATCTATTGTCTGATCCATATTCTAAATATTTTTTAATAAAAATAATGAAAGGAGATTGAACTAATCATAGAATTAGCCAATGAAGAATAACTATGTTGAAAGGTAATGAAAGGTTTCCATAGAAACATGTAACATAGTAACATGAATTACATATATGTGGATTGGTTTAGATGATTAAACATAAACTATTTATTTTTAATTAATTTATTATAAAATGAACAGGATCATGTAAGAAAGTAACAAGTAAGATGTTCTGTCGTTAATTTATATATGTTAAAATTTTATAGCTTTTTCTATTAACACGTTGATCGCTACATTTCTATCCAATTACATAGGATTATATAAATAATTTGCAACAGTTTTCATTGACATATTAAATAGTAACAACATATAAATATAAATATATACAGGTAATTATAGATACTTTGTTTTGTAATTATGATTTTCTTTTATAATTTCGTACAATATTCATTGAAATAAATTCACCTTAGTCTATTTTGTTAACTCTGCAGTAGATAATTCTTCTAAAGAGAAATGAAAATGAAAAGTTTCAATTTCAATTATGTTGGAGAAACAAATTTATTAATTATAAATGAAACTGAGTTCAAATGTATATTTGAGCCTTAGAAAATATTCAATTTATAATAGACAATCAACGTGTTAAAGAAATATTAATAATTGCAAAAAAGTATTATTCAGTCTAAGTATTATATTCAAAGCAATATATTATTTTCAAAGACATTATCTTTTAACCATTAGATCCCTTTCTTGAAGGATATTCTGAAAGTGTTCCTGTATTATAATACTTTTGTTCCATATTTGTAACAGAAAACATTTGCGATGGTCCCATTATAGTCTCTAAACTTTCATTTTCAATTTCTTCAACTTCAAGGGGGTCCATATCCTCATCTTCTTCTACTTCAAATATATCTACCTCATCTTTTATATAAACTGCACACTTCATAGATTCATTGCTTTCTGAATTAGTCCTATGTTTTCTTTTGTCTAAGGGTTCATTTCTTTGATACTCTTGATTACTTATTGATGACTTTCCAGCTGTAATTTCAACTTCATCCATAATACATAGTTTTTTCAAAGGCAAAGATTTGTCCTTCGATATCGCAGATAGAACATGAGGCCAACTAATAACAGGTTCAGAAGTGTCTTTTCTCTTTTGAGCTGGTGGATTGGAAATTCCTCTACTGGTGCTTGGCATATCGTTAATGTCTACAATACTGATTCCAGATCTCCCAGTGTCTAAACGTTGACTTAATAAATTAATGTTACCCTCTTCACTTTTCTTGGTAGTTTCTAATGGTACTTTATTCCTATTTTTGTGAAGATGACTAGACGATGGAAATTTTGTCGATTGGCTGTTTGTCTTATTCTGTGGTCTAATATTAGGATCATGCTCAGGTATTGTTTTGGTAGATAAACCTTTTGTTTCTTCAATTTTTATACGAGATACCGTGGTCGTCTTCCTAGACGCGTCATGAGGCGTGTTGTTCGATTCTCCTACCAAAACAGAAGTTTGAATATGCCGCAATCCAGTGACTTCCAAAATTTCGGCCAACTTCAACAGCCTTCTAACCTCACTTTGGACCACTTGTATTTCACCACAGTACATGAAATTGACGATAGTCTTAAGATCATCCGCCTCGATATCGTGAAGAATAATCATAGGATGAGGATGATCGTTGGCAACAAGCAAACGACGAAAGAACGAACTTGAGTTGGCCAGTACCATTTTGTGACATTTCAAAATTGTTCCGTCTTTACATACTAAAGAAAGGTCTACAAACTGTTGCTTCTCGTAGCATGTATCGAGGGAAACCGCCAAATGCGATGGGAAACTGTGCCACTTTAAACTTAACACTGTCTCTTCCCTCATCTTGAATATTGTAATTAATAGCTTTCGAATTTTACGTAGAACTCACTATACACGACTTTCGTTTATAACAACACACTCGCCATGACACGTGCCGCTGTCATCGCAACTACGTTTTAGGCAGTTCTACATTTCAATAGACAGAATATTTTTTAACGTGTTAAAGACAAATTGGAAACAGTGTTGAATTTACAATGGTCGACTTGATACCGTGTGCAGAGTACCTTTCATACGATGTAGGCACGCTTAAAAACGTTGGAATTCTATGCTTTTTGAGGAAAGTTGAGCGGAGATTCTACTTTTTAAAAATAACTCAAGAAATCGATTTTCGTCAGTTGACTGTCGGATTTATGTAGAAGATGAGAAATATATTATCGCCCTAGTTACTTGATCTAAAAATATCTATTCGTTACAAATCCGAGACAGTGCACGAAATTGCAATCGATTTTTCAGTATCTCAGTTAAACGCAAAAATTCAAATTAAACTGAAATAGACACATCGAACATAATTGTTATCCTTTATTAATTCGTTTTATTGTTCTCTTTTTTTTTTGTAGATAAATTATTTAGAAATAATTGGTTTAAACAGCTGCTGTGTGAAATTTCGTTTTGATTGTCGCGCCAATGCGACGTGCACAATAGCGCCACCTCGATGTCTCGAAATCGAAGTGCATTCTGCGATTCTCGATGCCAATTGAGTTCGATAAGTGTAAATGGTCGTTTAATAACAGATGATTGAACGCGTTCCGCGGTGCGGCCTAGCATTTATCTGTCAAAACTGGTGACGACCAGCCGATCGGCAATGAGCCGGCTTACGCGTGCCTATTGATCGTTTCGTTCTAAGGTTTTAGGTTATCTGAAACGAATGCTTTGATGAAAGACGTGCGTGTAGATTCCGTGCGTTCAGCATTACGTTTTACGAGTGGCATACACGCATCGACCGTGAGTGTGCTTTGAGTAATACTGTTAGTTATTATGTGATCGTGAGTCGTGAATCGAAGAAGAAACGCAGAGAAAAACAAAGAGCAAGCGTGGGTATGACCAGGGGAAAAGGAAGGAAAATGCGAGACATTGGAGTTAATGTTTTCTGCTATCTCATCGTGGCACTGCTTTTTCTAGCGCCATTCAGTCACGCAGGTAAGCATGGATTCTCCGGAACGATTTGCAGTCCGTTTGCCAGTAAATTGAGCTTCTCTGTATCAAGTGTGTGATCAAAATTGGTTCGTTTAATCGAACCATTGGGGTCACCCCTGTAAGGCTACAATAGCCTCCTTCCGCTTTTTCTTCGTCTCTCCCTTTACCCCTCTCTTGTTCTCTCTCTCTCTCTCTCTCTCTTTCGCGCGCCCACTCATTCTTTCTTTCCATTTCTCTCCGAGTCTCTTGTTGCCCGACAGCACGTCCGTGTGTCTCTTCCTCCCTCTTCTTATGGTCCAGAAATTGTGCCCCCTCCGGTGTTGTGTTTTTCAGTGCTACAATGTTTCGCCGGATGGAACACGTTTCTCTCGTTTCATTCGTTCATTCGTTCATATATATATATATATATACATATGTACGTACTTCGTGCTCGATTTTTCAAACATCAATTATTGCACCTTGTACCTACGTACTGTGCGTCTCTCCCAATGGAAAATGAATGATTAATGCAGCACGTAGCAGACGCTCGTTATCGTACAATCAGTTTGACTCGGTTCAATAGTTGTTTCAGTAGTTGATATATAATGTAGTACTTTCCGCTGTAATTATACGTTTGGCAATTCTTTTTTTCTTTCCAGGCATTTCCATGTACAAACAAAATATATACGTTGGAGATATTTGTCATTACTTAATCAGAAGGTACAAAGGTTGTTCAATATATCGCTTGTTCAATATATAATTTACATATTTAGCACCTTTTGATCGATTATCAGTGCCAATATTAATTCCCGTATCAATACCACTGCTAATACCAGTACTAGTATTACTATTAATACCATTTTTTTTTTTTTTTTTAATTTTTTAAATNCTTGCTCAATTGAAAATGTAACTTTATGCCTCGCATTCATAAGAAATAATTAACGCGCAGTTGACATATAAATGCTTTATATTTAGTGACTGCAATTAGCGAATAAATAATATTTCGTGACGACTCCGTTAGTCATCTTGTATTATTGTCTGACCATGAAATTCATTTTACACGGTTATTCATGTTATGTGTTTATCGAGTACGTGGAATTTTTGCATCGTATTCCAATACGTGGAATAAAATAAAACATTTGTTATTGTTTCATAGACAATGACTATGACTAAGTGTTATTATATTTATTATAGCTATATTATATATTTATTATATATATTATATATAATATATATATATAATAAATATATAATAAATATAATAATATAGCTATATATATATATTATAGCTATATTATTATATTTATTATTATATATTATAGTTATATTATTATATATTATACCTATATAATATATATTATATATATTATATATTATAACTATATAATATATATTATATACATTATATATTATAACTATATAATATATATTATATAGTATAGCTATATAATATATAATATATATATTATATATATGTTATATATTATAGCTATATTATATTATATATATCTATATTCTGATTAGTTAGTTCCAAGTACATATTTCCACATGACTGTAAAAAAAATTTGACTATATTTGAGTATAAAACGTGATAAAAAAATACTTCATGATACTTAATAATAATAAGCATACGCGTAAAATTTTCTAGTTTCTCTAATTATGCAATTTTTTTTCAGCTGTGTCTCGTTAGCAACAGGAAGAATAAATCGAATTTCTTGACTAGACGCATACATGCATAAACGTAGAATTGAAATGAAAGGTCTCATTGTTCCCGAGACTATGAATTGACGATCGAGCTATTCCGTGACGATGATCATGGAAAAGTTCATCGGCGCACATCAGTGATATAAAGTTAATTGCAAGAAACGAACTGAACGCGATACTCGAAAGCGAAAGCAACTGCAAGGCTGTCTCTAATCTTTCGAAACAAAATGTTGAGCAAAATTGCCGCAAATATCGTTGCATCCTGACAAATGGATCCACACCAGTGGAGGCGGCTTATTCAATTAATACAATGCCATCGATTTAAATCAAAAGAAAGTCCGTTAATTTGCTTGACTCGACCACAGTGTAGTTAACCTCTGTATTGTAGCTGATAAAAACGAATTCGCCTCAATTAACTGATTCAGCCAATTTCGGCTCGCGCAGTGTCGATACAGCCGAGCAATGATATCACTCTCTCGCTGCGTGCGCTTTGTGCCTTTTATTCAAACGGAGCGAAAAAAATAATCGCGATAGGAAGAGAAGATAATGACGAACACGTGAACGACGAATTATTGTTCAATTCGACGGTTTATCGTTCAATTCAAGCGAGACGATCGTATCATCAGGCGAAATTTTATTTCTCCCTGGCGTCTATTGTTTTGCGTGCATTTAATGCAAATCGATTAATAACGATTCAATAGGGGGATAGAGCGTAGGATAGGATAAAATGTAGCCTTTGTTCGTACACATTGCGGCTCACGATGAGAAACTTTATATATCTAGTTAGCGTTAAAATTTCACACTGAATAATTCTACGAACACATATATGTATTCCATCAATATAATTTTGATAGTCGTGTTTCTTCACGATGTTAATGATTCGTGTAACGCATATAATTTATTCATAAAAAGGTTTATTTTATTTTTCACTCGTGGAATTAGAGTCGACAGACTACGTTAATCCCACAAGTGTTTTCGTAGTTAGAATATTCATTACGGTAGTAATTGTAGTGCAGCAAAGCCTTCGTTCGTTTCGTTATTGGCGTTCATGTGGCTGATATATCCATATCTATTAACCTTTGTTTAGACGAATTAACTAAGCTTTTTGTATCGCCTGCTTTCAGTTCGTGCAATAACTTTGTAACACGATATACGTCGACTGATTGGGCAACCTTGTCTTGTACAATGTAACTCGTTGATCTCGATGAGGCGACGTTATTTGATCGAGGATAACTAATTAGTCCGAATTTTCAGCAGGGAATGTTACGAACGAATTTCAACGGTGCGACATCCACAAGGCGGAGGGTCAATGCGGCGAGAATGGAAGGTGCTTTCAAAGTACAAAGGACAAAGAGGGAGAGTGCATATGCAAGATAGGTTACGAATTTGAGAGAGGCAAGTGTGTCCAGCTGACGACTACCACGATTACTAGCATAACTGTCGATCAACCAGAAGTCGAAGTCAACTCAGGAGGTACGTGTAGAAATACTGGCAACGTTATAAACGGCCATTCTAAAAATAATGCTTGCTACCATAGAGAACAGAACAGAAAATTTTTCCACGATACTGTGCATCTTTTTTTTTCCCTTCAGTCTGATAAATATAGCGGCTGCATTAGCTCGTTATTCATAGAGCAACGATAAGATGGGGTTATCGTGGATAAAATAAAAATGCTTAAGCAACAGATGGCCGCTGTTTTCTGCATGTGGACGTTACTGAATGAAATTATTTTTACATTCTGTTTAGGTAGTTCCGTAGCTGCCGGTTTGTTAATACCGACTTTCCTCATAGTGATGAGTGTGCTGCTGTATTTCATTGCGAGGCGATACAAATGGTTGCAACGAGTTCGACATCTTCGTCCGAATCATTACGGCAATGTCCTAGTCACAAGAGACGACGACGACGACGACGATCCACCGATACCGTAAGCAGGTGCCTAATAACAATTCATATCGTGTACAAACGTGCGAATGTTCTCATCAAAAGCGCGAACTTTCGTACGCAGAAACGCTCAGTTACACAATTCATAATTTAAAGCGACAAGCGCTGAGTTACCTTTACGAGGATCACTTTACCGAATGACCGCAATAAAAATTCCATACCGGTTCACATTCAATTTCTTCGTCTTCTCCGGACAAGTTGCAAGAGAATTTCGATCGATTTCTCTATCGAAAGATTTTCCACACGCAGATAATGCATTTAATTGCTTACATGTTTCTTTATGTGATGGTGGATGGTGATTTCGAGGATGTTCACTGAACACTGAAATGACACGCGCGAAAAGTTTTCTCTTGGAGCTTGTTACGCTTAGGGAACAATGTTGTGTAACTCTGTGTAAATATATGGAGCAAAGTTTAAAATACGAGGTAAATATGCAAGGCAAAATATCGTCGAACTGAATGAAGAGGCTAAATGTAAACGAGTGTTAGTGTAAGTAAATGTATTTTATGCTGATGTACGAAACTTCCATTTCTTTCACGCCGACTATGCTATTTACTATGACGTACTTTGCGTTTACATGGCAATTACTTTTGGAAATGGCCAAGTGCTGACATCATTATTAAAAATTATGTAATATTCACGTTACTGTTTTTTTAATAATGGATCGTGGAGAACATTTGCATAAAAATACTGTTACTCACACGATCACCGATTCCTATGTTTATATTATACGATGGTTGTAAGGGACGTGGGATAAACTGACTGCGGTTTCGATAGTTTGTAAGAAGACATTGAAAGCATAATTTTTTACGATGATATTACGAAGCTGGTCAGTAAATTTTACATAAATTAATAAATTTGTATAAAATCAACGATTGTCAGTCCACCTTTCGCTGTATGCAAAACTTAGAACGAATTACATTATCTATGTTCTCGATGTATTCTCCGATCGTGCAATGAGATTCGTACACGTGATGCGATTAATATCGATCCGGTATATACATAGATATTTTTATATTTTTTTAAACCTATAACGATTCCTATTATTATTTTAATAGCATTGACTTTCTCCTTGCAAATTGATGATACTCGGGATATTGTATCGTGTTCACGTGGATGAATTTTGATCGTTCTCTCTGAATGTCTTGTTCTTTCGAGGGTAACTCTCAAAATGGATGTAACTTTGCCAAAGAATAAACGTTTCAGGATCTAAATTAACGCATACCTCTCAGTTGTAAGCGAACGCGCAAGGAATCTGTGTTATATGTAATTTCATATATACATAATTGCAATTAGTGCATCGTATATTAATTATCTACTGTCTACTTTACTAATGATATTAATTACGTGTGCTCGGTTTAAGTGATAATTGGAAGAGAGAGAGGGAGAGAGAGAGAGAGAGAGAGAGAGAAACTTTTACGCGAGAAGAATAGGTGATTCTTAGTCTTCCTCACGAATCGAAAGGAGTTAACTTTTAAATTACAAGACGTTTAGACGCTGCTGCACTCAATACCAAAAGAATGTTGCATTTCTTGTCGTGCTCTATATTGTTTCTTGTAATATAGCGAAAACTTGTAAATAACTTCCCGCCATTCCGCGGGTGCGTATTCTTGCCAGCCAATCATTCTCTTTCCTATAGTGTATAATCTAATCGTGATTCTAAGAAGAGAAATCGCATATACATATAAGAAAAGAGGAATCTCTACTCGTGAAAGATTATTGAAACGCGCACATTTGCGAGATTTATATAATATATGTATATACATACATACATACGTACATACATACATACATACATACATACATACATATATATTTAACCTATTCTTGTATTCTATCATTTTTGTACAGAACTACGCACTAGAGATTAATCGAAGCAATTAGTCGGTGCTCGGGATATATCAATTCCGATTCGTTAGACCGCTCGGCATCGCGAGACGAGATTTGATATTTTTATAGTTCGCGAATACAAATTGAAACGGTGCGACTGGTACTAGCGAATTATCGTTTTTAAGTTCCATATTGCCGGGAATTCTTTCTCGTGTTTTGCGATAGAAAATGATAAGGCACCGATCGAAACGACACCGTTTATTTTCACTTGTTAACGACACGTTTCATTACACATCTGCCCAGGGCAGTTGTGTTCGACTATATTCGAATGTAATTGTTGTTACCGTTTCTAATCATAGCCACGTTTACGCAAAAAAGAATATCGCAATCTTGCAATTACGATTTGCTGCAGTAGCTCGAGATCATGTCTAGAGGATGATTCTCTAGTTGTTGTGTGTGTGGCTTTGTTGAGTTGTAAATTTTATTCTGTGATGTATTTTACGTTATCTCTGATGAAACGATCTTCATCATCGATTAATCGACAACTCTTTTTGGAGGGTGGGATTATTGGTCTCTTGCTATTTTAAAATAGCCAGAATTTACGCAGCACGAGACCTTATCGGTAAGATAGGATGATAATGGTAAGATAAAAGGAAAGTGTTTTGGAGTCGCTAGCCAGAGATTCATACATTAGTGGGGGAAGAAGAGGGGGGGATGATGGCAGCGACTCCTGGCTTCAGAATGCTTGGGGGTTGGGGAGAGCCCCTTCTATAGGCTGGGCATGGAAACGGTCACCCATCCTAGAGCTGGTTCCCCGTACATGTCTGCTTAACTTCATTGATCGCCGTCGATCCGTTGGTTCTCTGTATCCACCTTGCAGCTTGTGATGGTTTATGTTTGGAACTTGTATATGAGGAACGAACATTGCGGGGACTCGACACCAGACGAGGCCTTTATCCCCAACCTAGTTGCCGAAGGGAGAGATTGAAATTGAAATTGAAGACCCGCAGTGACAGAACACATCATCATCGATTAATCGACGATTCTCTTGGCGAAAATTTTTGTTAGGAGTAACGTTTACTCGATTGCAATAGCACGCTGTGTTCTCGACTTCTTCGACGTTTGTATAGGTTGTGTAAATTGTTTTAGAAC
Source organism: Lepidotrigona ventralis hoosana (assembly GCA_002806875.1). NCBI lineage: Eukaryota > Metazoa > Arthropoda > Insecta > Hymenoptera > Apidae > Lepidotrigona > Lepidotrigona ventralis. The sequence goes on along the minus strand of NIPQ01092045.1, from coordinate 4,788 downwards.
CGAAAAAGTTCGCGAGAGGTTTGTTTCGTTTCTCTCACAACGAAATGTCGTTTCTTCATTGTAAATTCGGTGATCAAAAGATATCTAAAATTACATATCTAAAAAGTAAAACATATCCAATAAGGTCATTTGATTCGTCTATTTCTAATAAATGCGAAACGTGTCTTCGGTCAGCAATGACCTCAACGAAGAGTTTGTAAATATTCAACATCGATAAATATGAAATAGAAAATAAATAAAATAACATTCAAATGGTGTATCATTGATTACTGATATTCCTTTTAATCAACCTGTTTAGTTAACACCACGTCGAATTATTTATTTCTCACGTTAATGTTGTGTTCAATTTAATTCTTGCGATAGAAATGAGATGAAAGATAAGCTTATTTTTGTGGGTCTCCATTCGTAGCAACCTCCATGTGGTGAGACCTGGGAAATCGATATTGTTTATAATATAATACTTGTATTATACTGTACGTAATATCGAGCTAATGGCTACGAGATTAATCTTCGTTCACTGTATATATTTTTCGGAAGAGTTTTGAAAAATTTAATATAAAATAATCAAATTTATATGCGTGTATCGCAGTCGTTTTAATAATTGTGTTTTGTAAATGTGTTCGAGGATTGATCAATTAGATCGTTGGAAGAGAGCATTTAGTTCCAATTACTATAATTCGTAATAAAATAGATTTGTTCATTTTATCGTTATTTAATATCATACGTCAAGGCTTTTTAATTTACAATATATTCATGGTAAAATGCATACTCGAGAAAACTTATTCGCTACCACTATCGAGAGAGAGAGAGAGAGAGAAAAAAAAAATCGAGACGACGAATGTGCTTTCGTAGAAAATCGTTTACACGTGCGTATCGCGCTTAGAGTAATAATTTAATCCGAAGGAATGGTAAAGTTAGTCATATAATCGTGCGCATATTTACAAGTTTAGCCGAAAGTAGAAACGCTTTGCAATTTACATCTTCGATTAGGGCTTTATACTGTGGCCGTTGGATAACTAGAAACATACTCTAACAGTTAGAATATAGTTTTCGAAAAGGTGCCTTCGACTAATACTAAAGAACTACATATTTCGAACAGTGACGTTTTAGTTGGATAAAAGACGATCAACTCTTATTTGCTCGCATCTTGTGTGAGCAGTTTGATTATTCAGATATTCGTTTTCTACTTTCAAGACCTAATACACGAAAACTATCCGCTGTCCTGTCCCCTCGTACGAAAGACGTCGGAAGAAGACGTTCTGCGGAAGACCGCCCCTTCGAAAATGATCGATCGACGTTGGTACAAATGAATTTCATTCGTTGTTGATGAATTTCATGCCCGAGTAGGCGGATGTTCTATAGTTCCAAAGATTTCTTCCAAAAATTTCCTCGTCATTCGAATCTTAGTAGCTTCAGTAGCCAGTGTAATCGTGCCATGATCCCCTTTGCGACCTGTACTGCGCCCCGCTGATTTGAATCGCCTCGGGCGTTCTGTAATACACGGTTCTCAGTCTGTCGTTGTTGCTAACCGCTGGCAGAAATTGAGGATTAGGAACGAACGGTTTCTGCTGCTGTTGGTTTATAGGCCTCGATACTTTGTAATTGTTCTCGGACGATTGGAGAACCGCGTCTCTTCCGATTTGTCTGTGCAGAGGCAGGACGAAGCCGCTGGGCAAATTTGCCTCTTGATTCAGCGTAGGCGTCAACGCGTCGTTCAAAGTGACGTCGTACTCGCTCTCCGGGATGTCCTGCAGCCTGTGCGTCACTTCGTTGAGCCTCTGCTTCACCCTGTAACTTTGAGGCCCGGTTGGTTGTTCCTGGGTCTCGTCGTTCTTAAACGTCGACCCATAAACGTTCGGACTTTCGCTGGCTGTTAGCCTTCCTTTATTCCGAAATGACGAGCTTGAAACTTGCACGTTCCCTTCGTTATTCTGCTGATCGGAAAACTCTTCGGTGGGCCATTTAGCCAATCCTTCTTCAAAGTTCTGTTCATCTTCGCCTCCCTGTTCCTGCTTCGATCCTCTGACGAACGCATCGTCCAGAGTTTTCTGCGACTCCTGTTCCCTCTGTCTCTCATTCGGCCTTCTAATCGCCGGGCTCGCTATAGACGTGTCATATTCGTCGTTATATTCGTGTTGACCTTCAGTTTGAACATTCTTATACGCATCGTGAGTTTCCTTCTCCTGCTGTTGCGTTTTAGGCCCTTGGCTAGGTTCTCTGAGGTTCTCCTGCGCTGCCTCGTGCACGTAATAGTTCTTAGGTCTCTCCTGAATGTTCGTCCCTTCCGTTGGCCTGTCCTCTTCTCTCTTAGGCGTGGTAGCTTTCACACCGACCGGGGACAAGCCTCTCGGATTGGGATTTCCGCCTCGGGATGGTAAGAAGGGACGTTTAACGATGCGAACCGTGGTTCGCGGTGGTGGAGCTGGTGGATCTTCCGGTTCGTCGTAGTAATCCTGCGAATATTCCTCCAACGACGCGGTTTGATACTGGCCACGATCACGTTTTTCATCCTGCTCTCTCTCCTGATAATCCGATTGCTGCTGGTTCGTTCGATACGATTCTTCTTCGACCTCGATCGGCGCTCGCGTTATTTGACTCTGTGTGTTTGACTTGGCTGGCCTCTCGGTAGGAGTTTCTGTGTCGTCAGGTACAGATTCCTTCGACGTTGATTCTATTTTATGAACGAGCTGTTCTGGCAGGCAAGTGGTAGTTGTGGTGGTGGTGGTAGTGGTCCTTTCTGTACGATCGTAACTACTTCCTCTTCTGGGCGGTGGGTCTGTAACCTCTTGCAGATCCTTCGATCTCGAGCCTATCCTCGAACGATCGGCGTCGCGTTCTTTGTCTTGTGGTCGATACTGTCTCTCCGGTTTATCAGTGTCCTGCACTCTTCCTCGATCACGATCCATCACTGGCCTCTCCGCGCTACGATCTTTTCCACGGTCAAGGGATCGATCTCTCCCACGCTCCGCACCTCGATCCCTGTCTCGATCGTAGTAACGATCTCTCGAGTGATCCGGGTGTTTTCTTGGTCGCAAGTCCTCCTCGTCGTCCCGATATCGAGGTCTAAAATTGGAAGTTTTGTTTCGAATCAATCGTATTTCCGATATACGCACGTACGTTTGAAGATGTTATCGATGTATGTTATTTCGTGTTACGTGTTATAGTATACATCGTTAGACGTGTTGCGAATAATTAGTTACCAACGGTGAATATAATTGTATCAGTGTTGTGTACGTACGTTACCTTACCTGTAGGGTCGGCCTCTGTCCCTGTCTACGACGTCGTAGAAATCTCTGTCTCTGTCTCTGTAAGTTGGTCTCCTTCTCAATGGCCGTCGAATTGGCCTCAGATCTTCCAGTTCATCTTCGTAGTAGTCATCTTCCGCAATGTCTATTGGTCTTCTTCGAGGTTCCTCTGCATAATTTCGATGCGTTTAGTTTCTTACTGAGTGATGTGTTGAATATCTTACGTATTAATCTTAGAGTGAATTGTTTAACCCCTTGGGAGATAACAGTTACCAATTGATTGAACAGTTGTCGACTTGTAAGCGTATTTGTCCTGTTCGGAGAGTGGTACTGGTCTCCGAATTTTGGGAGGGGCTCTAGGTCTTGCGTACACGGATGCTGCAGGTGCTGCAGGCTTTACCAAACCATCTGAATTCCCGGTTGCACCTGCAGATGCAGAAACAGCCTCTTTATCCTCGTAATCGTCTCTGTACCTGTAAAGAAATTGATTAGATTCGCGTCGTTCGATTATTGCACATCAAAATGATCAGTTTTCATAATAGAGCAACGTCAGAATCGTCAAAGAAGGATTTCAGAAATCGTAGAAAATTACAAAAATAATATTTCATTCGTTACTTCCTGGATGTTATCCTGTTCTGTCAACGTTATGTACTTGGCGAATAATTTCTATTACGTAAGCTTCCAATTTTCGTGGTTCAAATTTCTGTCGTCGATTAATGCAATCACCTTTTGTCAGAGTAGCGACGATCATCATTGTCCCTGAGCCTAAATTCGGTTCGTCGGTCGTCCAGTTCCGTGTCGTCGTCGACTTCCCTGGACGCGGACCTCGATCCTTGATCAGGATCTCTGGGTCTGAGTCTCGTGTCTTCCTCGAGAGGATCTCTCGCCCTGGTAGGATCCCTTCTGTTGTTCCTACCTGGGTACCGATCCCTCGCACTCGCGTCACGATCTCTGTCGTCCCTGGGAACTCCCTCCCTAGACCTTGGCGCGTCTCTGTCTCGGAAGTCACGATCTCGATCTCTGAAGTCACGATCCCTGTCTCTCCTGTATTTTCGATCGTCGTAGTCGTAGTCGTCCCTGCTGTAGCCACGCGGACGACTGTAATCGTCGTCGTAGTACTCCTCGTCGTAGTAATCGTACGCCGGTCGTCTTCTAAACGGTCTTCTCCTCCTTGGCAGATCTCTGTCTCTTGGTTGCTGGCGTCCCGCTATCGGTGCCGACGTAGTTGTCGTCGAAGTGGACGTTGTGGAGGTTGTCGTGGCCTTGTAGAGGGCGTCGTTCCTGTGCCAGTATTTCTTCGAATTGGCGCAGTCGACCTCGGAGACGAAATGGCAGATGAAGGTCTTCTGGTCGAAGGCTGTGAAGTTCGCGCAGAGGAAGTCGTATCTCGTGCCGAAAAGACAGTGATGGTACACCTGGAAGGAGATGAAAAGAAGACGGATTACTTGGATTGTTCGCTAAAGCAAGCGTGTTGCGAGTTGTGTCGTTCTGTGTTGCTTTCCTTAATTAAAATTTCATTTTTTTTTTTTTTTGTTTTTTTGGG
>NIPQ01092044.1:0-17057 GCA_002806875.1 Lepidotrigona ventralis hoosana | reverse complement strand
TATTAAATATTAAATATATTATTAACTATTATTAAATAATAATAATAATTATTATTATTAACTTATTAAATATTAAATATATTATTAACTATTATTAAATAATAATTATTATTATTATTATTAACTTATTAAATATTAAATGTATTATTAACTTATTAAATATTAAATGTATTATTAACTATTATTAAATAATAATAATTATTATTATTAATAATTAAATAATAATTATTATTAATAATTAAATAATTAAAATAATTAATTAATTAATAATTGATAAAAGTACAAATAAGGTTTTTGCTTGAGTGTTCTATCAGAAATGAATATACATGTAGAAAATGCTAGCGACTTTCTTCCAGATATACAAAACTTTATCAAAGGATGTATCGGTTGCTTTGATCTTTGAATCTTCTTCGTCATTTCTGCAACTATGCAATTCCATTGTTTCGCTATTTCGAATTTCTATCATTATAATACAATTGTGTTCAATGTATTTTAACGTATTTCACGTATTTATTGCATTTCAGTGGATTATATTCATATTTTATCTTTTGCAATAATTTGTTTCAAAAATTTCGTTCTCGTTTTCGTAATCGTGTCTTGTATCATGAGAAGATATTACAAATTACATACGGTGTTTATTATTGAAAAGGAGAACCGTTTTTTACTGCGAAAATTCGACATTACTTTTTCAACTAACATAGAACATAAACATATGGTGGCAGTTGCAAGCGAATATATGAACGCAAGTGCGATCAAAGGAATGCAAAGTTGATGTATTATTTTATATGAATTTTATGTTACACAAATGAAAATGATATTTTATATTTCTTTAACACTTGCTTTCTTTTAAAATAAATATGTTATTGAAATAGAATTAATGTGTATTTTGAAAATAAACAAGGTTCGAACAAGGTTAACTTTCAATTTTTGTATTAAAGTCGTCGATATTTCTCTCTCGAAATTTTTGAAAGATTCAATCTTATCTTATCTCGTCGATGTTATCAATAATTTAATTCGTCTTATAAAAACGACAATATATTTAAATAAATGTGTCAAAATGAGGACTAGAAAAATACTAGCATTTCTCAGTGCAGGCTTGATTCTTGCCTGTTGTATTATGATGTATTTAATAATGGATTTAACAATCTTTCCACCTGGTCAAGGATCTAAACTCTCTGTTAAGGATGTAAGTCATTTAATTATGCGTATAGATTATAATTTATTATATATAATTTATTATATATAATAAGCTTATATATTATATATAATTTATTATATATAATATAAAATAACTCATTGTTGTGTGCCCTCAGAATCAGTGGCTGCACTTTGAGAATAGATTAACAAAGTTAGAAAAGGACTTCAATAAGCACCACGAAGTTATGAATGCTTTAAAGGAAGTGGCCGAAGTAAAACATCTCGTGCGTAGAGCCTATTCTATAAATCGTCCCAATCATTCTATATCGTCCAGTTCTTCCCATTTAGGAAAAATACTTAAATGTAATTTTAACATTCAAAAAGTTCCCGAAGTAGACATTCAAATGTTGGAAGTATACAGACAATTAGAGTTTGATAATGTGGACGGTGGAGTGTGGAAACAAGGATGGGACATCACATACGATGAGAAACAATGGCATCCGAATAGAAAACTAAAAGTCTTTGTTGTTCCACATTCTCACAATGACCCTGGCTGGCTCAGTACCTTTGAGAAGTATTATGCATTTCAAACGCAAAATATATTGAACACTATGGTAATGAAACTAGCAGAAGACAGAAGACGTAAATTTATTTGGGCAGAAATATCATTCTTTCAACTTTGGTGGGAAGATCAGTCTAAGATAACTCGTAACTTAGTCAAACGTTTGATTCATGATGGTCAGTTAGAAATTGTAACAGGAGGTTGGGTCATGCCAGATGAATCCGTTTCTCACTGGATGTCTCAGTTGACGCAACTCACGGAGGGACATCAATGGTTAAAATATAATTTAGATTATACGCCCAAATCGAGTTGGGCTATCGATCCATTTGGTCTTTCTCCAACTATGCCATATCTATTAAAAAAAGCGGGATTGGAAAATATACTGATACAAAGAGTTCATTATTCAGTTAAAAAAAGATTAGCTAGACGAAAGCAACTTGAATTTCGTTGGAGGCAGTTATGGGATAATGATGGATCAACAGAAATCTTTACACATATAATGCCATTTTATAGTTACGACATACCACACACTTGTGGCCCAGATCCAAAAATATGTTGCCAATTTGACTTTTATAGACTACAAAATTTTGGACTAAGTTGTCCGTGGAAAATAGCTCCAAGAGCCATAACTAAATCAAATGTTGCGGAAAGAGCTGCTCTCTTACTGGATCAGTATCGTAAGAAAGCTCAGCTGTTTAAAACAGATGTGGTATTAGCACCATTAGGAGATGATTTCAGGTATACTCATTTTACTGAGTGGGATGCTCAGTATAAAAATTATCAAAAGCTTTTCGATTATATGAATCAGAATCAAAAATTGAACGTTCAAATTAAATTCGGGACATTGAGCGATTACTTTGATGCAATTAGGGAAAAACATAATTTAAATGAATTTCCTACTTTGTCTGGTGACTTTTTCACATATTCCGATAGAGATGACCATTATTGGAGCGGATATTATACATCAAGGTATTTTCAAATTAAAATTAATCGTAAATTATCAACAATATGTTTATTAGTATTAAGTATGTTTTAGGCCTTTCCATAAACGATTAGATCGTGTATTGTTAAGTTTACTGAGAGCATCAGAAATATTAACTAGTATTGCTTGGACCAAAGGTAATGATAATTTAGTGGAAGGTACTCTTGCACAACGTTTGAGTAAAGCAAGAATGTGGCATTCTTTATTTCAACATCATGATGGTATTACTGGAACTTCCAGAGATGAGGTTGTTATAGATTATGCTAAGAAGATGATAATAGCTTTAAATAATTCTGCACATGTATTGCAACAGTCAACAGTTCATTTATTAAAAACTCCACAAGAAGAATCTTCTGTTAATGTAGATGCTGTATATATTTCACTTGATGAATCTAGGTTTGGAAGAAACTTATAAATATTTTTTAAAAACAAAAATTTTCGTATTCATCTTGAATATGTAAAAGACTCATTTTTTATGCTTTAGATTACGCCATACTAGTGTAGGAGACAAACATGTGATAATATTAAGGGACGAAAGTCCTTTAAAAAAAGTTATTCTTTATAATTCCATCCCACGACAAAGAACAAAAGTACAGACATTGGTTGTATCTACTCCATTTGTTAAAGTTACTGATCGTATGGGGCAACCAGTGCAATGTCAACTTTCTCCAATCTGGATTGGACCTGCTGCATTAACTGTTGCTAGATACGAGTTATCATTCTTAGTTACCGTACCTGGATTTGGTATTACAACGTATATAATTCATGCTTTGCCGAAATCAACGTTTCCACCGTACGTTATTTTATTATTTAAATTATTATTTAAATATTTATTTTCACAAACTTTTACTGTTTATTGTATGCAGGGAAGTGCATGTTGCAAACATAACTGTTTTTAATACAGATATAAATCTCCCAAAAATACCGGGTTTTAATCAAATTCAAATGGTACCAAATGCACAAGAATTTTCGATTACGCAGCGACCAGAATTATCTGCATCGTTTGGAAAGTCAGGTCTTTTAAAAGCTTTAAGAGTTAGTAATACAACAGTCCCCGTTCATTTAGAATTTGTTAAATATGGTACCAGAGGTACCGGTAAAGATAAAAGTGGAGCTTATTTATTTTTGCCTGACAAATCAGAACCAGATTCAATATACATAGATAATAAGTGTATTATACACTTAATAACTGGACCCATTGTATCCAAGGTTTTTGTGGAATTTGCACATGTGCGTCACACTTGTATATTGTATAATTCTCCTGGTAGTGATGGACTTGGTTTACACATTCATAATGAAATTAACATATCAGAAACTCAAAATTATGAACTTGCTATGAGACTAAGTACAGACATAGCTTCGGGAGACCAATTCTATACAGATCTAAATGGCCTTAATGTAAGTAACAATGTTTAAAATATATTATTTCCGGTAATCATATCTAAGCAATTATAATTATTATTGCTAGATGATCAAACGTCAAAGATTTCCAAAACTTCCTATACAAGGGAACTATTATCCGATGGCAGCAAGTACATACATAGAAGATAAAAGGTTTAGGTTAACAGTTGTAACAGCACAACCACTAGGTGTAAGTTCTATGGCATCTGGACAAATTGAAGTATGTATTCCATATGTCGTTTATTCATATAAAAACATAGTGATATTACAATATATAAAATATTTTTACATAGATAATGCAAGATAGAAGATTACTTCAAGATGACAATAGAGGACTTGGACAGGGCATAACTGATAATTTGTTAACAAATCATATATTTATGTTCGTTCTTGAAAAGAAAAAGTCTTTCTGTACAGCTTCACCAACGCCACCAAATCATCCGTCAGGTGTATTATCATTGTATGGTCATTTAACATCGGAAGAATTATTGCATCCTATAATTGCAATGCATCCACATAATTCTTTACCTTTTAATTTAAATGCACATTTCTCTCCACTTCGTTATGATTTTCCTGCCGATTTAAGCGTTGTTAGTTTTCGAGTATTTCCCATTCCTGAAGGAGCTGGTAAAGGTATTGGAATGGTTTTACATCAAGCAGCTTTAGATATGTGTTGGAATGACAATTCTTATTTACGTTATTTCAATGTTTCTGAATCTGTAGAGGTTGATTTAACAAAGTTCCTTAATTATATAGATGATTGGGTTATTAGTAAAGCTCCTCTTACATTCCATAATGTAGGACCATCATTGAAATCGCCTATTGTTAATTTATGTCCACACCAAATATTACCAGTTTTATTTCATAAGATACAATCTTAGAGATAGAGTTTAATAATTTTTTTGATTTATTGAAATGAATTTAAGTTTTTGTTCCCTGTTCCACTATCAACGGCCTTACTTAAAATAATATAATCCAATTGATCAGATGTTGACGGACTGGTTTTATCCATTTTGTAGCTGTAAAATATGTAGTTGAAACAATTATTCAGTGGAAATTTTAATATTATTTTTATATATCTAACTTTGTTAATAATGAAATTTCTAATACATATGAAAACTGTCTTTATATAAAATATTTCATATTTTCTTAATTTAATATCTTGGACTTTTTTTTAGAGCTTTGGTTTTAAATATTTAGTTGATAATTAACAAATACAAATGTAAAAATACAAAGACACATTCTGCTAGTTGTATCAAAAAACAAAATGTGTGTTTTTGTAAGATCACATTTCCATGCTAGTCGTATTATTACTTTAGCAAATGTAATTTTATACATCTACACTGCATGTATTCTAAATATTGAAAAATGTGTAATAAAGTATATTGAAAGTATATAGATACCTATTTTCCCTATATTAATTATTACACAGTTTGAACTTTTTATATCATAATAAAATTATATCTATACATTTATAAAGAATTGTATTTTATTTACCCGAGAGAATAAAAAAATTGCATAGCAGATGGATTATGTTTAAGAACAGTCAGAACTACTTTACGCATCTTGTTTTTCGATGCCATAGACTCAAGTGCAGACATCATAAAATGGCCAAGTCCTTTTCGTCGTACTGCAGATTCCAATTGTATTTCATAACTTAAAAATAAAAAGATATAAAATAAAGTCGATCATCTTTTGTAAATATGACTGATAAAATCTACGTACCAATACAGTACTTCTTCCCTGTAATCTATATCAAACCGAAAATGAGAAAATCCAACAAATTTGTCATTTGAAGTTGCTACTAAATACCAAGCTGTTGGCTCTGTCAACTCTTTTTGCTTAGCAATTGGATCCCAACCCCAATCACTTTGTTCATACAAAGACTTCATATTGCGCTCCATAATATCAAATATCCAAAAAATACATTTACACTGTGCATTTTTGGCTTTTACACAAAAGAGCTCAATAGTTTGATTATCTTTTGTCACATACTTATGGAAAAGACTTAGAGATTCTAAGGGATTTTCCACAGAATTTGCTTTATCGACCAAGCTTCTCGCAATAGCTTCTTTTTCAGCCAGAAGTTGACGTCTCGTTTTTCTTTTCTGCCAGAGATTAACTTAACTTGTATATCTAAACTTATATATCAACTTATACATAAATTGCAGACTAGAAAATATAATTATATAAAAATGATGCACGTTTTTAGAAAATTAAAATTAAAAATAAAATAACAAGGTTTTAATTAAAACAATTAAGATTTAAGAAAAGTAACATTCATTTAACATGAATGATAACTATGATATTAACATTTCATAATTTATAATAATATATAATATAACGTATATAATAATGTTAATGTTCTTAAGCAATAATAATAATAAATGTGTCGTGAAATTGTTACCTTCATGATAATTATATTTCCCGCGTGTATTGTCCAATATGATTTTAGGCTATATTCTATCTTGTAACAATTACGTATGTATGAAGAAATTGTATAATTCAGTTTATGTAAGGTGAAAGTGTCGAAACTATTTTATAATATTTAATATATTCGTCGAATAACATACATAATATCCTTTTACCTTGATGTACGCGATGAATCTTAAATTACGAATGAAAATAGATGTCTTTGTTTTATTGCAAAAATGTTACATCTGATATTATGTATAATAAAATGAAGTATAAAAACAGCTCCGTGGGAAGACTGACACATATAGTCTGTACAGTAACAGCTTGTATGATTCAACAGTACGAAAAAAAAGTTCATGTGTTTCGCTTTAAATCAACTTATTGAAAGGATTGAATGGATAGTCTAGGGTATATGAGTAGTATTGTTTGTTACTGTACGACCAAGCACCGTGCATGTGTAATGCTGTTGCATTAATTTTGCAAGGAGAAAACTACAAATTTAATAAAATATCTTTATATGTATATTTACATATACATAACCATATATTCCAAGTGATTATATACATCGTCTATAAAAATACGAATTTCGACAGCTTCAGATTAATTGGAGACAATTGGTTCAATGCGTGTTGTATTTTATTGTTAGTATCCACAGAAATGTCTGTATATTTTGATATTTACTATAAATTTATAATTATATTGCATGTGTTTTCGTTTAATTTTTTATTTACTACATATACTTAATTTTTATACTTAATTTCTTATTTACTAATTTTTTACCTACTATAAATTTATAATTATATTGCATGCGTTTTCGTTTAATTTTTTATTTACTATATATACTTAATTTCTTATTTACTAATTTTTTACCTACTATAAATTTATAATTATATTGCATGCGTTTTCGTTTAATTTTTTATTTACCATATATACTTAATTTCTTATTTACTAATTTTTTACCTACTATAAATTTATAATTATATTGCATGCGNTTTTTTTATTTACTATATATACCTAATTTCTTACTTAATAATTTTTTAACTACTATAAATTTATAATTATATTGCATGCGTTTTCGTTTAATTTTTTATTTACCATATATACTTAATTTTTATACTTAATTTCTTATTTACTAATTTTTTACTTACTATAAATTTATAATTATATTGCATCTGTTTTCGTTTAATTTTTTATTTACTATATATACTTAATTTTTGTACTTAATTTTTTATTTACTAATTTTTTACTTACTATAAATTTATAATTATATTGCATGTGTTTTCGTTTAATTTTTTATTTACCATATATACTTAATTTTTATACTTAATTTTTATACTTAATTTCTTATTTACTAATTTTTTACTTACTATAAATTTATAATTATATTGCATGTGTTTTCGTTTAATTTTTTATGTTCTTTATATTACAATCACCGTGGTTAAGTAATACAATCATCTATCATATATACATTGGTTCTTTGTATCATTGCTTCAACATATACATATATATATATATATACACACATGTTGATTAAAGATAAACTTATTAATAGAAAGTACATGTAACAAAATTTAATATGTATTATCCTTTTTTCTTCAATGCTAATATGTTTATATTGATATATCTTTCAAAATGGACAATATATATTTTCAATAACAATAGTTACTATTATTTCAGATATTGCAGTAAAATAATATTGAGGAATGGCTGAAAATACTACTGCATCAAATACAGAGGAAAAAACTATTTCCTTAGCTATGACACAGTGTTACGAGAATTATATTATAGTCGATGTTGGTGCCAATCTTACTAATAAAAAGTATAGCAGAGATTTAGATAGTGTAATTCAAAGAGCAAAGGATGCAGGGGTACAAAAAATTATGGTAACAGGCGCAAGTATCCGTTCTAGTAAAGAAGCGTTAAGATTAACTAGGATATACCCTGGTACTCTTTATTCCACCGCTGGTGTGCATCCTCATGATGCAAAATCGTGGGAAAATCCTGATACTTTACAAGAACTTGAAAGCATAGCTAATAATCCAGAATGTGTAGCAATAGGGGAATGCGGTTTAGATTATAGTCGTGACTTTTCTGACCCCGAGACACAACGTGCTGTATTTCACAAACAAGTGGAACTTGCATGTCAATTAACTAAGCCACTTATAATACATGAAAGAGGTGCTCAGACAGACGTTCTAGAAGTTCTGAATCACTATAAAAGTTGCTTACCACCAGTCTTAATCCATTCGTTTATTGGAACTGCAAAGGAAGCACAAATTTATTTAGATCACGGTTTTTACCTAGGAATCACAGGATATTTGTGTAAAGATAAATCCGATAGTGGAATAAGACAACTATTAGAAAAAAGACTTGCACCTTTAGACAGAATATTAGTAGAAACAGATGCTCCATTCATGTATCCTAATACTAGAGCCAGTAAATTACCTGTACATGTTAAAGATGCTCTAACTGAACGATCTATGACATTTCTTCATCGTTATTGTACTTTCCAGCGTAATGAACCATGTGCCTTACCAGCAATAGTAGAAATGGTAGCAGCATTTATGCAAATTACCCCAGAAGAAGTTGCCTTAGCTACTGCTTTCAATGCTTTGAAATTATTTGGTCTAAATCAGTGATATTAATGATCATTTTTTTTATTAAAAAATGGTGCTATTGGGTGCTATTTGATATTTTAATTGTTCTATTATCAATATATTGTCCCTTTCTTTCTATATTTAAAAGCATTATTTGTGTTTTTCTAAATATGTCTTTCATAACAATATTAATTTACACACACACACACACACACACACACACACACACACACAGAGAGAGAGAGAGAGAGAGAGAGAGCTTATCGACAATTATAGAAGAATAAGTATATCATAAAATTTTATTTGTATCTTAATGATTAATGTCTTCAAAATATATGTTACTTATATTTATATTATTTTTATGCAAAAATATTCATCAATGCATTAAAATTAACAGCATATAAAATATTTTACCTACTATATAATAAAAATTTTGTAGAAATATGTATGAAATATATAGAATCTGAAGTCATACGTTTTAATCGTTGATGTTATAAATATTTTCATATAAATAAATTGTTACATAAATGAAAAATTCATTGTGTTAACATTTTTCTAAATTTAAAAAAAAATCCCAATTTTAATAACATTAATAACATTTTTTATTTTTGTTAAAAATAATTTGCGCCAATATTACTAAAATAAATAAATATATTTTAAAATATTTATTTAAAGTTAAAAAATATCACTATGAAATATAAAAAATGACTGTTTGTTTCTTATTTTTTTTAAATATTTGAGTTTTTATTTTTTTTTTACACACAATTTATGAATTACTATCATTTTTAATTTTACTGCTTCGATTTTATGATGTTCTGAATATGTAATAATCTTTCTTTGTTAGAAAACTTTGTCCACAAATATGGATTTATAACAAAGGAATGGAATCCTGGCAATGTTTCTATCGCTTTTAATTGTATTTTTACTGTAGATAATAAATTCCTTTTGTTAATAGAATATGCCTCTATTGGAAAAGCAAAAAAAAGAATTCTGTAACAAAATAAGTATCACATATATTGATAGATGTTTAAATAACATTATTATTTTTATTAATAGATTAAATATTAAGTTGCTTTAATATTATTTCTTACTTGCTACATTCTGATAAGAATACTAGTTCTTCAACAAATGTAATATTATCATAACTACTAGTATTCATAAAAGAGCCATCCGGTTGTATGACAACAACATAATCTGAAATAATAAAATTTGAAAGTTTAAACCTAAAGATCATTGTTATTAGTGTTCAATATTCATAAGTTACTTTACCAACAAATTCGCCAAATTTTGTTTTTAAACCACTTTTTATATATTCAGCACCTCCAACAACTTCTTTTAAACAATTTATTAAATAAGGTATTTCATAAGACTCATGTTCCATCTTAATTTGGTTTAATATATTTTCATCTAGCATAAATCCCTTATATTCAGGATAAAGTAGTCTAACACACCAATATAATCTTAACATAGTTAATGTAATATCTTTTCTAAAAAGAACTGAATTTTTTTCATAAAAGGATTTATTATATAATGCAAAAGCCTTTTCTATTAATTCTGGATGATAAGACTTTAGTGAAAGTAAACGAAAAACAGTAAACACTGTATTATGTATTGAACAGTCTAAATTGATTATAAAATTTTGTAACATTCTGCTTACATTTTCCCAATTGTTTGGTATATAATCAGCAATAATAAAACCTTTAATAAATGTATCTATATCATTAATAGAACATTTTTCTAATATATCTATATCTTCAAGACATTTTTCTATTAAACAATCTAATAATGAAATATTGTTATAATACATATTGTTTAAATGCTTTAATATGATTAAGTTTTGTTGGAAAGTAGTATTGCTGCTCAGTACAAAAGATAATTGAGAACATAATTTATCTATTAGTTTTTCATTATAAAATTCCATTTCTCTAGAAAGAAAGAATTAGAGATAATAGAAATATTTGTATTATACAAGTAACTTTAATTATATAATACTTACGAGTCCAAAATCTTTTTAGAAATACAACGAAGTAAATGTTCAATTTTATTGAAATTTAACAGTCTATAATTAGTCAATATCATGCTTTGTATATAAACCAAAAGCTGTTTAGAGAATGGACACAATTTTGGTAAACTATATATTGCATCAAAAATTGTTATTACATTACCTAAATTTATTTTTTCATGATTATTACATAAAATCATAAGTATTTGTCTTTTTACTTTGAAATCATTGATCATAGAGCAAAATTGAAGTACTTGCAACAAATTGGTACTATCAGAATTAAGTTCTATTTCAGCTTGCTGTTTAAAAACATGAGGTAATGCATGAAGCAAAGATTCAGACAATGGTGAGATTTTTTCTATTTCGTATAACATATTATATAGAATCATTATTTGTCCAATTGTTAAATTATTTAAGGAAACGCGTATCATTTGAAAAAGTGTTTGTATTAATAGACTGTCAGTTGGAACATTGAAAAATAGTAAAACTCGTAAAATATTTATAGTATCATATCTGCTTAAAGATTTGATATCTTTCAATATCACTTTGCAGATATTTTCAAACGCTTCAGAATTTGTGACAATCTTTGGATTCAGTTTTTTATTTTTTTTCAAGTTTTCGTATAAAGTATTGACAGCTTTGATAGCAACTTTTACATTTATGTTTTTATAATCTTGTCCAATATTTTTCATGATACTTTCAGTATCCAAAATTTCATTATATTTCAGTAAATTTTTGGCAACTGGAACATCTGCAAAATATATGATATATATATATATATATATACATACATGTACATACATATATGTAATGTATAAATATTATAAAAAAAATTTTTTAACTTATCACCATGGCTTGATATTGTACTAAAATTTGATGTAATACTCCATTTATGGAATATTCTTAAGTCTTTCACTAATTTTCTAACAACCTTGATATCGAATGTATACATATCTTTTACTCGTTATAAAAAAATTTGTGATAATTTAGACACCTAAAAATATATATATTAACCATTAATGTGAAATACTGTAAGAACATACAAGAGGATATGTTTTGATTCATCTAACCTGATTGATTTTTAATGATTTATAAAATGTAGTCAATTATATATCATTTTAGTAATAATAGAGAATTATTTTTTAATATTATATTATTTTTAAATAATAACAAATTATGAGAATATGTTAATTTTTATATGTGTGTGTGTGTGTATATATATATACATATGTATGTATATATATATATTAAATCAAACTTCATTATTATAAAGGTTAGTTGTCAACATATGCATGATGCATGGGTGAAATGTTTTGTGCACTGTTTATTTTTTTTTTACAGTAAGTAGATTTTAGAAAGATGTCAGGAGAAGGAAAAACGTTAAAGTTAAAAAAATGCATTTTATCAAAATTGTGGTATACATCTCTTATT
Organism: Lepidotrigona ventralis hoosana; assembly: GCA_002806875.1. NCBI lineage: Eukaryota > Metazoa > Arthropoda > Insecta > Hymenoptera > Apidae > Lepidotrigona > Lepidotrigona ventralis. Next base: position 4,530 of record NIPQ01092044.1, on the reverse strand, counting down.
ATTTATCAAAGAAATAATGATAAATCTATTTTTTCACAATACAACAATGATGCTGTAGATTTTGTTGAATCAGACACTNTATATTAAATCAAACTTCATTATTATAAAGGTTAGTTGTCAACATATGCATGATGCATGGGTGAAATGTTTTGTGCACTGTTTATTTTTTTTTTACAGTAAGTAGATTTTAGAAAGATGTCAGGAGAAGAAAAAACGTTAAAGTTAAAAAAATGCATTTTATCAAAATTGTGGTATACATCTCTTATTATTTATCAAAGAAATAATGATAAATCTATTTTTTCACAATACAACAATGATGCTGTAGATTTTGTTGAATCAGACACCCTAATCACAGATTTAATGTAAGTACAATGAAATTTTATATGTTAAAGTTGTCTTATTCTATATTTATATTGAAAAATATTTTTTTTGAAATCTGTTAAAAGAGAAATAAATTTTACAATATATGTATGTACTTGAAACTATTTTAAATATTTTTTTTAAATATTTAATACAAATAATAATTTTTTTCATTATATATTTCTTCAGTGATTCTCAGGCTGAGAATCAACACCGATGGATAACTTATACATTGTTGCATAAACTTTTCAACAATATATGTAGAGAAACAACATATAGAGAAACAACGAAACATATAGAAAAACATGTAGAGAAACAACAAAATTATATTCAAATGATATATGCTTTGCAATTATATAAAAATGTAACAATACATTTACAACAGGTATTTCGAAATGAATTAATTTATATAAATTCATTTTGTAGTTTTATTATCTATATATTTACATCTATGCATTTTACAGGAATTATTAATGATTTATAAAAATATCTTACAACAAATAAATTCAGTAGATTTTGAAGAGATACAGAATAAATATTTTATACTTTTGAAACAAAACGTTTATAATAATCCATTTGTTACGTGTTGGATTCTTAATGAATTCTTGTTAACTTATTCTGAAACATCAGCTAATATTATTTGTACTTTACAAGATTTTTATTTTTTACTGATAAAAGAATTGATGGAATTTGAATTATCTAAACAGAAATTGATCAGTGACAATTACTTTGGATGTATATTATGTATTATGTCAAAAATGAATATTGTTAAGTTTAATGATTCTACATTGTCAGAATGGTTTTTCCCTATGATATTGAAGACAAAAAATATTCAAGATATCGAATTTGCATTATATTCAAGAGCAAATAATCAATTCTTTAAAAAATGGCGTAGCTTTCTTAGCAAATTTTACGTACATTCCAAATTTAATAACAATTTGAATCATATATTAAAAATTCGAAAAATATTATTCCATTTCTCTTCTATGTCTGCTCCTACTTTGAATAAAAATAATCTTATACAAAGAATAAATAATACTAAATTACATTGGATCACAGATATTTTGGTAGGTAATGCCCTATAAATTATTACATAAAATCTTATAAAAAACATTTGTATCTAATATTGTTATTTTTTTTAGGACATGTGTTACATTTTAATGATAAATGAACTATATGATGATGTATCATTAATATTATCTTGTACATTATTAAAACCTTTTTGGCCAGCTTTATTATTTAAAGTTTTGTATGAATATTCACAAGAAGAAATGCTTTTAAATAATACAGAGAAAGATTTTAATTTCATATGTAATTCAGTCAAATATTTAATACCTAAATGTAATTTTGATGTATTATGTGATCCTACATTGAATGAATTACAAAATATACTATGGAAAAATGTGAAAATTTTAAAATATATCTCAAGTTTCATAAAAGATATTAAAACAGATGATTTAAATCGCATTCAAATTGGTGAGATACCACCAAAAACAACTAATATTGAACAAAAAATTTTTACAAAGCGAATATTCGATCTTTTACAACATTTTGATACTCTTTTAGTCCTAAAAATGACAACAAACATATGCGAACAAAATTGTGAAAAAGTAAGAAATTTATTAAAAGATATTTGCGAACCAGAAAATGTTTTCATAGCATATTATAGTGTTTTAAGTGCTTTGAAAGCAATTTTGTTGTCCAACAATTATGACACAAAGCAATCTATTATATCAAAGCACTTTTCTGATATGGATCATTATATAAAAATATTATTTCCACTTAATCTACGTATGCAAATAATAGAAAATATATTTTGTTTACTTTTTTTGCGACATGAAGATTTTGATCATATAAAAAATTATGATACGCATGAACAACTAAAATTGGAAAATAAATGGATGAAGCAACAGTTAGGAGGTTTTATTTGTAATAAATATGCTGTAAGAGACATATTATTTCACTTGGTAGATATTATGTCAGCAACAGAAATTACATTCAGAGAAATAAAAAATAAAAATGAATATAATACAGAAGAGATAGAACAAACTCAAAAAAATATTGCTTCTATCAATGCTGCAATATTAGATGCTAGATGGAGACTTGAACTTTATACAACTTCGGAATTTACTAAAAATATTGATATAAAAGATAAAAATAAAAATTACTCATCCAAGTTTAAAACTAAACATTTATTAGATGGAAAGTTAATTTCTAATCGTCCTACAGAAAACATATTTTTTTATCAGGAAGGTAATATTATGGATGAAACAAAAACAAGATCTAATAGTAGTTCTGAATCAGAACTAGTACATAATACTAAATGGCGAAAACGTTCCAAAAATATATCATTAACAACAGATGACAAAATAACTAAAGATGTCACTCATAAACCATTGTTTGTGAATTTTATGCTAGCAACAAAAGAAAGCTTAATTATTAGATGTTTATGGAAAAATGATTATGCAAAAGCACAGGATATCATAGAGGTAATCCAAATAGTATAATATATTCATATATTTTTTATTTCAGCTCCCAATTTTTCATATATATCTTCTTCAAATATAGTAGGTTCATATTTATATATAATGGGTTCTTCTTTTTTATCTTTTTTTATTCGAATTTGTCTGAACACACCAGGAGGATTATTTGCATAATATTGTTTTGCAAATAATATTCTTTTTTTTGGAAAACAAAATTTAAAACGGAAACACCAACAACACCAACCTATAAAATAATGGATATTCATATATTTATATGAATTATTCTTACTTAATGAAATATTTAATAATATAATTTACCTTTATGACACCAACAAGGAATTGCAACACATACATAAATCAAAAACCAAACTTTAATAGTTAGATATATTTTCTGTAGTAGTCTTTTAACAATAGGTTTATCTTTTTGTTGTTCATAATTGTATATTAAACAATTTAATGGTTTAATATTAAATTCTCCAGTTATATTTGTACAATTTTTAAAATCAATTAATTTTTGTAATACTACCTTAGGATGTTCTTCTAGTTTTTTCTCATCAGTAAAATTTACAGTTTTGTTAGAATTTATATATTTTTCTATTTGTTCTTCATATTCCTTTTTGAACTGATTATAATCATAAGCATCTTCACCTGGTTCCGTATCGGTATATGTAGTATCTTCTTCAAACATATGGTTTGCAAAAATTGATCTTTTATTTTTACCGATGTTAGAAACAACATTAGCTATTTTTGAAAAAGAAAAATTATTTTGTTTATCATATTTTCTTCGAAACAATTCCTTATATAAATTTTGAATGTTTGCCTTTTATGATCTGAAAGTAAATATTAATGAAGCTACATTTTATCACCATTTATTGTTTATCAATTATTAGTAAACACTTTGTCAAGATCTTCTTTAAAACCAGCGATAAATGGAATATTATTTTCCTCCTCCCCATTATAGGTTTCCCATGTATTTGATTCTGGATGAAAGAATATATTTGTATACTGTATTTTATTCATAATTTCACGTTTGTTATAATTGTCTACATATGAATGTAGTGGTTCATATCTACTTTCATTTTCTGTATAAAGGTTTAAATTTATTAAATCCTTAGATTTTATCATTTCATTTTCACTTTCTTCATCATAATCTTTATTATCAGATGCAATCTCAAATACTTTCTTATCTTGTAGATTGATCTGTGTAGAAAAAGATTAAATAAAAAGTAGAAAAATAAATAATAAAAAAATCATAATAATAGCAATAAAATATTAATACTTAACTCTATGCAGTGGTAACGATAAAGCAGTAGTCAATAACAACCATATAGTTAACATTTTTGGAGATAACATATTTGATTAATGTTTGTNTCTGTGTAGAAAAAGATTAAATAAAAAGTAGAAAAATAAATAATAAAAAAATCATAATAATAGCAATAAAATATTAATACTTAACTCTATGCAGTGGTAACGATAAAGCAGTAGTCAATAACAACCATACAGTTAACATTTTTGGAGATAACATATTTGATTATTATATTTGATTGATTATTATATTTGATTAATATATTCTTATTTTCAAGATGTATAATATGAAGAATACTCAGCTAAATGGGGAACTGCAATTTTCCAAAGCATTACGTGCATTTAGGGAAAATGTATATCAACAAGCCGACACATTCAAAAA
>NIPQ01092043.1:0-19773 GCA_002806875.1 Lepidotrigona ventralis hoosana | reverse complement strand
TATAAATATATATATATATAAAATATGCAGAATAATAACATTATAATATTAATAACGGTAATTATTTGAAGAAGCGAGTAATAAGTTTAAAATTATTTAAAATTCATTTACAATAAATGTAGTTTAGATAAAATAATTTAAAATTTTGTAGATGAAAATAAATTTAAATTTATGTAGTTCCGTATAAATAATATGTGAATATTAAAAATGTTTACTTTTAAAAAATAATTCCGATAAAGTAAGAGAATCAAGTGAATGAAGAAAATGATATTATGGAATTTCATATTAAAAATTAATCATTTATTTAATTATTATTACATAATAAAGTTTTTAGATAAGGATACAATATGTTGTAAAATAATTACTGAATGAAATAATTAATAATTTCTAACGTTAAGTAATATTATTTTGTTTTTAAATTATTATTTACAAGATATAAAATATAATACATTTTAAATAAAAAATTTAAATCTCTCTCAGTATCTTTCTTTAGTATAATTTTAAAAAGTAATAAATATTTTAACAAAAAAAATAAATATTTTAACAAAAAGAAATAAATATATTAAAAAATAATTTTATTTGAATAAATTTGAGTAACGAATTATAATATGTAAATAAAAATATGTAAATTACAAGAAAAATATCATATTTTTCCTTATTTATTTTTATATTAATCTTGGATAATTAAACTTTCGTAAAAATGACAATCAATATATTTGAATTACGTGATGCTAAAGAAAACATAATATAAATATTTCTTCCTCAGTGTTTCTAATAATTTCTATAATTTTATTGTTTTTCTTACTCTTTTCTATATGTTTCATTTTTGATTATAAAAAAATGAATTATATTCGTTATTTTTATGTTTAATTACTTAGTAATAACGTTATTAACTAGATAGCTTATTTATCCAGAAAATGCAAATAATTGATATTAACAGAGAGGACAAATATATTAGAAAAAGAATATGTATACATATAACATATAATAATATATATCTGTTATTACCAGACAATATAACTTCAACTGTTGTTCCATTACATTCGCATATTATATATTCATATTTTTGTAGATAATTTCTTATATGTTTCATATGTCTAAAATATTTAACAATATTTTAAAGATAATAGTTCAGTAAGTAATACGAATAATTTGCGATTTTTCATAGGGATTATTTTTCAGATTATTAAAAAAAAAATAAAGATAGACAATTTTTGTACCTTTAATTATACAATATTTATTGAAATTTATCAAATCGGTATAAAATTGCCATATTAAAAATATTAAATTTTAAATCATTTGAAATTGTTTTTTCCATGTTTCTTTTATTATAATGCTAGGATAAATGCAAATTCTTAAAAAGTTTAATGTTATTAAGTAGTATAAATAAGCTTGTATACCTGTGTGTGAATTGTTTTTCTTCATCGTATGTACCAATTGTAAAAAGCAATGCCATTTTTTATTTTAATATAAGCATGTTTTTATAATATCGTATTAGAAGAAATGAATCAGATAAAATTATTATTTTATGTTGTTCCCGAATCGTTTTAAATTTTTATCAGCATGAAATTCGTTGTTAAATTTTTTTTCACAAGAATTCATATTTTAAGGAATGAATATCATAGTTAAGATGAATAACGGAAAAAATAGCGTAATCTGTACTAAATTATGCCTGGAATTTGCTGTGTTTATATTCACCCAAGGCGGGGGTAATGATGGTGGTATCAATGGCCTTTCTGTTCTATGATTTTCGTGAAGAGTACTACCACCCATTATTTGTGTAGTACTAAGATCGTCGTCGTTTCCAGAAGAATCAAATTCGTCAAAACCTATATGTATTCTTCTACCGTTGTTACTGTTACTCTTCTTTTTTCCTTTTGATATAGGTTTCTTTCGAGGCTTCAGATCGGTGAATTTCACAAATGTGCTCGAAGTTGTTTTTGCAGCAAGATGTAATTCTAAACCAAAAGAATATATTATAAATATAAATTATATAACAGTATCTGTTGTATGAGTGTCGAGCATCTACTTATCCAATATCTACATATACAGTTGATCTTTAGAAATAAACCGCTGGGTTTACGATATGATCGCGAGATATGCTACCTTCGAGAATCTTCAATAATAGTGTAGATGTGATTTAAACGTTTTGCTCATAGAAATTTAGCGCATCTCTGTTTGTTATTTGTAAAAAAAAGAACTGGCCCAAATGTAGAGATTTCTGATAGATTTGTGATAGATTTCTCCATGGGTTCTTAAACAGATTTTCAATAAAAGCAATGGTTGTATCAGGTCATTTCTGAAGAATCAATAAGTAGAATAAAATAGTTTTTGTAAAATATTTTATCAAAGATTGGTTTTATCAAAGAACTACTCTTTCGAGTAGTCCTGGTTTTATCATAAAATCAAGATGATCATCAGATGAATCTGATGTGAATATTAAATATCAAAGCTAAAATTACGTTATTAAAATTTCCAATACATGTTAAATTTTTTGAAATATTAAAATGATTTTGAATCTTTTAAAAAAATTTTAAGATTTTAATTTTACTTTAAAGAGATTATAACTAACATCATCAACTAATATTTCACTGTTTTTGTTGAAATAATTAAAAAAGATAGAACTTTAGCATATAAAATAACATTTATTTTCAGATCATTCGAAAATAACTTTACACGATTAGAAGAGAGGATGATATTATTGTCTTTTATTGGTAATTTGTCCTCCTTCTTTTCATATTTATAATAAACGTATTTAGTGACAAATAATATCATATTCTTTTTTTATTACAAGATGTCATAAAGTTATTATTAGTACGAAAGCAACGAAAGTTTTCCTTAAAAGTTAAAAATTGTATATTGAGATGTATCTAGCAAAGATCATTGATAATTTTAAATATAAACTTTATTTTGAAAGATATGTATGTTGATATATTGGTCTCGATAATGAAAGATAAAATGATTCCCAGACACGAAAAATTTAAATCAGAAATATATAAATCTATAGTATAAGCCCCAAAACTCATTCTTTGATAGAGATTTAAGATATCGAGATCTCTTATGGAGTACCTTATAACAACAATATAAGATCATATTTTGTAAGGGATCTTATATTATAGACTAACATGATGACACATGAATTAAATGCCTCATTTATGTAATATAAATAAACAATGAGTGCGTATCTTCTAAAAAATAGCAGATTTTTATTAATAAAATATAGAATTTACTTTATTGATTTATTTTTAATCATTAATGTTATCAAAAAATTATTTTTGTTCAAGTTTTTAAAATAATATATTATATTTTAATAATATTTATCTTCATGTTTATTATATTTTCATAATATATGTTTAATTTGGTTAAACTTCGTTTTAGAGCACTATTTAAGAATAATAATTAGAATTTATTTTTTGTGTTACCTGATAGTAATTGATAAATGTTTAGTTTTGATGCAATAGTTTTGCGGAATCCATTGATTTAAAAATTAGATTTTTAAAATTTAGTAATTTTAGTGTATTATAATAGTGCCTATTTTAATCTGACAAAGTTAGGTTACTTTAATCTGATAATTAAGAAAATTTTATTATTTATCAGAATACATAATAAATAAATAAATAAATAAATCGTTTATCAAATTTCGCTTTCAAATAACATAAAAATATGAATGAAACATTTTGAGTTTATAATAAATATGTACCCAAAAATATCTGTATTTTTTTTATTTTTTAATAAATTTTACCTTTTTAATAAATAGTACCTGAACAATAATTGGAGAACCTTAAAATTCTTCCTAATTTTGGTTTCCCAATTTGAATGTATAAAGAATAGTCCACGAATTTAGAATAACAATACCAGGGGGCAATAGTACTGGATTAAATACGATTCTCTGATAGCACATTCAAATCTCAATTGGATATATACTCGTGTACTATATATGAAAAATATCGCATATACAGTATAATAATTTATAAAAATTAAATTAGTTTTGAAAAATTATCATTGTCATGCAATTTGATTGGTATCATACAATTTTATTTCCGATGCTTAGGACAATTTCTACTTAAATGTACTAATAATGTATTCAGCAATGATATTCATAATATTAATAAAAACTGACACTTTATCGTCTATTTCCAGTGCACGAGATAGTCTAATCAATTACACATTAATAGTGTCATAAGCCGAAGAAAAATCGAATCTACTACAATATCCCAAAATTATCGAACTTTAGCAATGCATGATTTTTGAACCAGTAAATTCTGACACTCAAAAGTCGTTATATTTCGTTTCCCGAAATTAGAATTTATCGTATATATCGAGTATTATATCGAGAATATACAAAAAAAAAAAATGTTTTTTTTAAACGAGGTTTAACTTTAAATTCAACTAAATTATTTTTTTGCTTCTACTTATTGAAGCCTCGTATGTTCCAATGTTTGCCAAACAATATCCCGTTCAAGTGAACTGTATACGAGCGTCTAGATACCATCATAAATCTCTCATCCCATTCTTTTGAAAGAAAATTGGATCTAATTGACTACAATTAGTTTCCGACTTTGCTATAAAAGACCGACAAAAAAAAGTCGTTCTCTTCAGTCAAATCATGATGAAAATTCTCTATGTCAAATTGTTACTTTGCATAAAGGTGGCAAACATCTCTTCAACCAATTACCACTTTGTACGTGAACTGAAAAATAAATTAAATACAACTTTCAACTGAATAGAGGATTCTTAAATCTATTTCAACGAGGCTGTAATCTGTTACATTAATTTGTAGCACAAATTGAATCATCATTGAGATATGTTATAGTAAGTTGTATAGGCAGCAAAGAGCGCGACTCAACACTACTTTATATGCGTAATCTTCTTAGTTTATTTATATTTTAAGCAAAAATTTAAAACATTAATTTAATCATTTAATCATTAAAGGTAAATAACCATTACTACTTCTTCTAAACTATACATAACAATAGGAAAATCATGAAAAAAATCTTACTTGAAATGTTAGCTTACTTGAAATATTAATATTGTTGCAAAATTAGTGTGAAAATCAGTAGACCAAAATTATAAAAATTAATAGATATAAAAATTAGTAGAAGCCAAAATCAAATCGAAATAAATTCCGAATACGCTGTTGACAAAATTAAGTGCTTTTATAATTATAAGAATTTACAATGGCTTATAGCTTTAGTGATAAATTTACTAAACATTCTTTAGTGAAGAGGAGAAAGTAGAAACACTGATTAGAAGATCGTAGGGGCGCTTTTATTAAAAATTTAATTGAACTCTTTTTTTCTTCATTTTCCGATCAATGCCAAGCGACGGTAATATGTCTAGAGAAAAGTTGTTTAACCGATAACTCGTTCTGTATATTTACCGAGTGAGTAATAATCTTCGACAGTGTTGAAAACATTTGTATTCAAATGTAGTTGGCAATGGCAGTTGATAACAATCAAGCTCACTCAGAAATATTAGATTCGTATCATATATTTCGCATTTCATTGTATAAAAGTCAACATCAGTGTTCATATACTTGAAATCCGACCCTTGATTACAAAATTTAAACGAATCATGTTGTGTAACGAGTACCTAATCATCATGTCATATTAATTGAATCTCTTAAATTAACGTATCTATCGTAGTGTAACATCAGTGTTGAAAACATTATGCACACACGTATTACAACTGATATATTTTTTTAATTTCATTCGATACGAAATTGGCAAAATTTTTTATTTCATTTCAATTCGAAAATGTTCTATCTAGAGATTAATTTCTAATAAAAACTTTCCAATAAAATTTTATTTTAACTGAAATTAATTTTTTCTTCCTTTTTAAATAAACTGATAACAATTTATTGGCTTATTCTTTCACGGGTAAACCAATAACAAACTTACATGCTTCTTATGCAAGAAAGGGAGCCACCTAGTAAAATTTTGTAAAAACACAAACAATTTTACAAATACAAAATATAAGAATGTACGTTTTAGAATTGAAATTATAAAATCAGCTCAACTACAGACGAGGTACTTCACATCATATACCTCATCTGTGCTCGAATTCAATATCGATTATTGATATACTTGTAAGTTACATCGATAACTGTCAAAAAACTAAATATGTTATTGAAAATATTCTGAGAATATTTAAAAAAGATTTTATTATAACTAATATCTAAAGATTCTTTGATAATGAAGCTATCACAAAATTTTTAATGATAACTATGAAAATATTTTAATGACCGCTTTCGAAATATACAAAAGATATTATAGCTCTCACTAGCATGTAACAGACGAGGTATATGTCATATGAGTATGCTTTCTGAGATCAACTTTCTTTTCAAAAAATAAAAAGTTAGACTAGTAAAATATCTAAAAAATCGGGTCATTGTAAATGCTTCTAATGAAAGTAGAAAATTGTATTCTGGACAGTCCAAAAATATATGGTTTTTAACATATAAATTGTTCTATTATCATTTCTAATTTACACATTAAGACAAATAGAGAATTATTATCCTTTTAAAATGCAAGAAGCATACATCAACAAGTAATAGATATATTAGTATTGAATCATAACTTGCAGCACAGATAACATTTCCTAAGTTTCTATACATTTTGAAAGGATAAGTCACAGTTGAACTATATTTATATTGAATTAGATTCATACTAAATTCATACAGATATTCTGATCAAACAGTTGAGACTTGTGATATATGTTTAAATAATGCAAGTCCTCTAGTCAAATTACTAATCTTCTGCAGGATACTTAATGGGATACAATCGTTCGAAATTCAAAAAGAAGTAATTTACATTCTGATGTAAGACTTTAATGCTTACCATAAAAGACGAAACTGTTAACTTAGGATAAAAATAAACAAAAATTCGATATAAAGAAAAAAATTTGAATAAAGAAAAATGCCATAGAAAAAGATCTGATTTTTTACAATAGAAATTCCAGCACAGTATATTGACATGGAGCGAAACTCTAACATTGATCTTATATTGACGGACAAAATTGACGTGAAAATTTGTAATAAGATCTATGAAATATCTTATTTCTATAATTGTTGATGCAGAAAAATGCGTTATAATGAAACAATCGTAGAAGCATTAGCCACGACAGCCGTAGGTAGGAACCCCCGCGATAACATGGAGGTCAAAATGATACAGAGTGCATTAAACACTATGCATAATAATAGCATCAATACCTTCCTCCCCCACGAGAATATTAATAGGGTGCGACGTACAGGGGGCGACCGAAGCATGGATATTAAACCAAGTTCGAAATAAGATCTAAGTTAAATAGACCTACACAATCTGAAAATATCAGAACAACTAATCCAGAAGCAACAATAGAACAAGGAAAGAAGCAAAAATGTATGCCGCGGGTGATCTGATCCTAGTACAAGTTACAATCTGCAACGAGTGGAAGCAAGAAATTACTTCCAAAGTACAAAGAACCGATTCGCGGTTCGCACGCTTGTATTCGGGTCGGATAGCTATCGTGTGAGAAGTGTGTTAAAAAAGGTAAGAACCTTTATGAGATGAGCGATTCCGATATAAGATCGAATGTCGCTAGCAGTGGACTGTATTTATGAGATTTATGTATTGGTGATATAGCGAAAGACCGAATATATTCCGAGTTGCAGTGATACGCACTGACGACGAATTGTGGCAGTATAGCGAATGATTAACTATAGCGCGAATATGTCGGTATAACAAGGAACTATGGACCGAATGTGTCGATATAGCAAAGAACTATGTCCGAATCGCACAGTGATACGCACTGCGATGAATTGTGGCGTGTAGAAAATAATAATTAACTATAGCAAGATGCCGACCGGGGCGAGCCTGTTTTATATCATTTTTCAAATGGCCTCCAGTCAATCATTTTAAAGCGAGGTACGTTTGGCTTGTTTAGTACAGGTCAGTTAAATTACACTTTGACCGAACGATGGATATTATTGTTCCTAAAGGACACCAAACAAAACAGGCTCGCGGGTTGACGATAGAAAACAAAACAATATTTGCGCACGATATGTTTGCGTGATGAAGACGTTTTTGCCCTAACACAATTACAAATATAATAAGTTTCTTTATGCGAACAAAAAGTCCAAATTGCCTTTTTTCCAGAGGATTCTGAAACCGATTATCCAACGGAGATTTCATCTCGCAAGTATTTCGCGGGTCATGGAAAACGCCCTAACAGAATTAAACCTTAGATCTCGATTCAAGATGAATACCAAGGCTGGATAACTAGGACCACATGGAGCGTCTTCGATAGGAGTTACAGAGTTATTATGTGCGGTCATACAACGGCAGAAGTCACAGTGGTGATCTAGGAAAACTTTAGGACTGATTTCGAGTAGTACGACGGCACTATGCCAAAGCGGTCATAACAACAGGACGCAATAGTGGCGTAGGACTGACTCTAGTAAGCCAAAATGACAACAGATCACAATGGCGGCTTAGGACCGACTTTGGATAATACGATGGTACTACGCCAAAGCTATCATAGCAAGAAGATCACAACGGTGGCCTAAGATCAATCTTGGGTAGTACGAAGGTATCATGCTAACGCGGCCACACAATGGTAAAGATTGCAAGGACGGCCTAAAAATATGGCTTTATGACTGACTCTGGATAAGGTGACGGTACTATACGAAGGCAATTATATGATGTCAAAAAATATTACGGTACTATCGGGGTATTTTCTAGCCATTAGTAACGGAGCATCTCGATAACGGAATAATGCTTGAAACAAATGTACATGGGAAATAAAGATTTTTACTAAATAAGGATTTATAGGGATTTATAGGGATATTAAGGGAAATAAGAATTTTTACTAACAGGATAAGTACACTAAATATTGAAATATTTAGCATGTTTTAACTATAAAAGAGTATGCTCATACATTCAATCATATTACAGAGCAAATGAATTGTGTCTGAGGTTTGACACAGACAAACAGCATATTCGAATGTAAAGGAAGTCGACGGTATTATGAAATTCATATTGAAGATCGATCATAAAATAGATACACAAAATCCTTCGACCTTTTAGGATCTGCGAGATCTCTAGAAAAAATAAGGACGCTATCTGTAGACTATAAATGACAATCGAAAGTACAGACGAGGCAATTGGATACTATCCGAGTTATCGGACGAGTCGGATGCTACAGCGCTTTTTGTATAAACGCCGAATTGTACAAGTGTATAATTGCATAAAATATAAACTATATAAATATATACGTATATTTTTTACACCGCTATCAGTCCCACTAATGAGTCTAGCTGGCGACTCCGACAGCACAGATACAGATGAGGTATATGATCATCTGTGCCGAGACGAAACGCTTTCCATCATATACCTCGTCTGTGCTTGTAGTATAATGTACAGGATATTTAAAAATTATATGTCACGATCATTATGATCAGCGTGATTCTATTAAAAAAAAATATAGATGATTTTTATATGTACGCACAGAAAATAGCAATACCATTCAATTTCTCAAACAATTTATTCTCAAGTAAATAACCTTCGAGTAGGTTTAAGGTCATAGAATTATTAGATGTCCCATCCTATTTAGAAGTTAAAAATTTCTACTTAGTATTTAGAGCATTTCATGCCAAATATTTTAGTTACTATTTGTTTTATATCTAATAGTGAAATGTAAACATGTTAATAAAAAACTAATGAAGTATTAAGAAAGTATTTTCTAAGAAATCGAATCATTTGCATCGATCAAATTTTTCTGATAAATTTGCAATGAGTAGAATATGATGCAAACATAAAAAAATTTTGTTCAAACATAAAACTAAAAAAATTAAAGTTTAAGGCTAATTTTATAGAGTATTATTATTTTTATATGTACATCTCTATCAGCGGTGTAGAATCATGCTATGATGATTGCAATTTTGCTATGATATTGCAACTCATATTACAATGATCATACTAGTATTTTTTGCCATTTTTAGAGTACATTTTGCCATTTTTAGAGCCATTTAGATTACAATAAAAATTATTCATGTATATATATATATATATATATAATATTTATTGTATATACTATATTTATACCATATATATATTATATTTATAATATGTATTTACATTTATTTCATGCTTTCCTAAATTGATATCCGACAATACCTAAATCGAAATAAGATTTGCGTTTTTTTCATAAACATCATATTTAACGCTTATTCGATTTTTACATCTCAAGAATTAATTAACAAATTAATTTGTATTTTATAAACATGTATATCATTTGTAACTTGTATCTAAATTAATAATTTGTATTTAAAGAATAATGTCTACTATAATCTTTTAGAATAGTGTTAAAAATAGTGTTAAAAATTGAATTCACCTTTAACCTTGTGGACTGTAAGATTAAATATCATGTCAAATATTTTCTTGCTAGTTTTCTTCCATTGTATTCATGGAGAATTAATTTATAATTATAATAGTTTATAAAATTTTTTAATACTGATTTTTTATTTATTTTACAAATTTTTAACATTTTAATTTTTAACATTTTAAAATATGGAAATCGTCAATTTTTAATTTCTTATTAATGAAAATATATGTATTTAGAAGGTGATGAGCAATATGTACACACATACACATACGCGCGCGCACATAAATTTATTGAAAAAATAATAAAGGATATATAATATTATAAAAAGCTTATATATATAAAAATATTATAAAAAATATATAATATTATATTAGAATAAATATTATATTAATTATATAATTAAAAAATTATATTAGAATTAATATATAATAATAGATATATAATAAAGAATATATAATAAAATATAAAAAATATATAAAAAAATTATATTAGAATAAATATTATATTAATTATCATATAATATTATGAATAAAATTTTTTTTTGATGCGCTTATTGCCCTTATTGCAAATTTTCTTTTATTAGAAACCTTCGTTCTCATCAATCAAATTAGGTCTAATTCAGATGGATCACATTAAAATTATATTACAAACACAAAACGGTGGTTGAGCTGTCAGTGGAATCAACTTAGGCACAACTAAAACGGATTTTAGAAGCACTTTTCAATTGTCAAAATCACATATCGACAAAAAAATCACACTAGAAACTTTAAAGAGGAAATATTGAACATTAGAAATAAATTTTGAAGAGAAAACTTTGCTTAGCGGGAAGTGCATTGTGCTTAACCATCGATGATAAATTAATAAGTTATAGTAGTAGTTCATATAAGCACTCTCATGTGTTTCTATATTAATTCAGGACTGCCTATAAATAATTATTGTTTCGTGGTTTTAATGTAGTTTTAAAGTAGTCCATCTGAGTTAACTCTTAAGTTGACGCTTATATCGTAATTACGTGATATATCGTAGCACAGACTATAAGCAATCATTAATAAAAGATATATTATAAAGTCTGCAATGTATTTATATTTTTTACATTACCTTGTAAACGAACGATACCATCAGCTTTTCCAAGAGCGTTCACAGACGAGCAAACATATTCTCCAAAATCCTTTTTTTCCAGAAAATTGACAGTAAGATTCATCTGCCAAGAGTAATCGGTCAATGCATATTCTGACATTGTATATTTTTCACTGGGCAGCAGTTTTTCACCTGCACAAAATACGAAAATATCACGATGCTTAATTAAATATATATTTTTAGTAAAATTTCATAGAATGATAAAGATATGTATAGTATTGTTTGCATATAATGTTACAATAATATCATAACGTAAATTGTAAGTATAAATAAACAGTCAAAATAGTTAACAGTATAAAAGTAGTATAATTCAATTAGCTAATATTAGTTAGCAATTATGAAAGCTAATATTCTTTTTTTTTACAATTCACATACTCCAAGCATGTAATCCTATATTATATAATTTATTACAATTACATGACTGTGTATGTGTTATGTTGAAATTAAAAATAACATATGTGTACTAACTTTTTGATCTTTATGTGTTTTAAATTAAACGATTATGTTAAGTAATAGACTGGAGTATAATAAAAGGATTATGTTAAGAATTAATAGACTGTAGTATAATAAAAATTTAAGTTGCAATTTTGTCAATATTATTTATGCGTCCAAATCTAAGTTTCAATGACTATAAAAAAGAAGAAGAAATAAAATAAGACGAATCTGTTTTGAAATAGAATAGCATATAATATAATCTTAAAAAATAACGTGCCTAATATCCATAATTTAATACTGCGTACAAATAATAGGAACTCAGACAAATCAGTATCCGATAGAATAGAGATGGTTAACTACCGGCCCTTGCTTCTACTTTTTTGATCACTAGCGCTACCCCTTTCACTGCACAAATCGATTTCTTCATACATAGATCACTTCACTACATTGAAATTTTCTCGCCGTGCATGAGCCCCACTCTCTCAGTCTATTGATTTCCCTACGAAACAAATGGAGTGATCGATGCAGTGGAGGGGGCTTGCACGCTGAGCCATAGTTAGCCATCTCTGCGATAGAATATGTAAAAGATATCGACAATAGAAGCAACTTTCATCAACAGAAATTGCCAATTAAACGCACCTTTTGTCAAAAGATATACCAAACATTGCAAATAAAACGGAAAATTCAAACATTTGCATAAACGTTAAAAAATATTTTAGTAACTTGATCCACTATGATTTTGAAAATTGAAATTTTTTCTTTATAACAATTCTTTAAAATTTTACTTACTGATTTTTTTTTGCAATTTTATTGAACTTTAAATATTAAGGCCAGATAATAAAATGTTAGCATTTTTTGAATTTTTGTTGTTTAATTCTAATGTTCAAAGTTCAATAAAATGACGAAAAATGATCATACAGCAAGTTTTAAGGGGTTGTTCTAAATGAAAAATTCTTCAAAATTATAATGAATATAGTCATAAATAAAATTCAAATTTTTCAATGTGTTTATATATGTGAATTTTTATAATTTAAAAAAAAACACTTTTTTATTTGGTACTACTAAAATATCTTGAAAAAAAAAACGAATTGTTAAAGCTAAGGGTGGATCTAGGAAATGCGTCCCTTTAACACTCGCCCTACAGTCAAAGACGTATAAAACGTAATGTGAGAGACACATTCTTGGACAGTACCGTTAGACTCATAAAGTAATTCTCGCAATTGCTTTATGGGACTAACCTTGACCTATCTCTTGGCCCAAAATATATTACTTTCCTAATCATGTGATCGAAAGACACAATAAAATTGACCTTATGTATATATAAGGCCGATACGAAGTAGAACATAGTTAGGATCACATAGTTTCCGATCAACCTCAACCACAACAAGAAAGCTTTGAGCAAGCCTTCATATTCACAATCTCAGTGATCAGTGAACAAGTGTGTGCGTAATAAAAAAACAAAGACTCTAAGTGAGAATCAAAACCTCCACGCACGAAGAAGAAATCATATCAGACCCTGCCACGAACAACAAAGCCGCAACAGCAAACCTGGACTGCGCACCTGCAGGTAAGTCATCCACATAGACGGTGGCTAAGAAAAATTAAAACTTAAAAGAAAGAACTTGAGGTTAGCATTTCAAGAAAAAAGGCCACATTCTTATCAGATTCACCTTCTGTCGCAGACAGATATGGAACACATTATCCCAGTCATCCCTACTAAAAACAGGTCTACAGCGTCTTCGTTGATTGTGTCATCAATGAACTAGACCCAAAAATACGAAATCACAAAACGACATTCCAAACACGAACACCGCAACAAATTTAAACCTTCTAAAAAACCCCAAAATGTCAAACCACCGCCAATATACATTCATGGTAAAATAAACTACCTAAAATTCTTTGATGCACTTAAATCAAAATACCAGAATGCTTTCCAAGCCAAATTCACGTCAGACAAACTTAAAATAATGTTTACAAACATAAAAGATCAATGAAAACAATTTCATACGTATACGGTCACTTCCGAGAAACATTATGAAGGGGGGTGCAGGAATAATCGTCACTCTGTTTGTACAATTCTTTTATTTACGCTTGCACTCGTGAAACGATTTTTGGCTTAACCTTCCAAGCTCCGGACCAGCGAAAATCTGATCTCTTGCTCTCCTCGAAGTTCTCAAGAAACCTCGGTTCTTGTCCTGAACATTCCTAATTAGCCAAGCCGTTTCCAGGCTTTAACCAATTAGGTTGTCTTCGATGCACTGCCTATTTTCCGAGCTCGTAATGCATTTTCTCCGGGATGCGGCTGCAATCCGTCGAGGACGATCTTCATTGTTGGTAATGCAGCATGGGTCCTACTTTATTACTTTCGTATTTTATTACGGTCTGCGTGAAACCTAGGATTTACGACGCTTGCTATTCTGGTTTTTTCACTACTACTTGGTTGCGAACGATTGTCTTACGCATTCCTAAAGAACAAAGCTTGGCCTTCGTAATTTGATAGCCTCCTAACTTTACCATTAAGAAATTGACTTTCTTCGGCATGTGTTAGCTGCTACACATTAACCGTAGGGCTCAAAGGCTTGATCTGAATTCCGCTAATAAGAATAAGTGAAAACATTAGATGACAGGATCTAAATCCCATACAATACCGACAAAATACCGACCCACACCAAATACTCTATATATAGAGTCGTGCTACATTTGCACAAATAAATCGTGTTAAATTCATTCAGAATATCAAAATATATTCGGAAAAATATGAATCCTATAAACGATTCTGTTGCCAGGCACATGGTCACACGTCATCAAACTGCAACAAGAAATTAGTGCCAAATGTGCCGGACGACATGATGACACCAGATCCTACAGCAAAACTTCAAAAACTTCTCCAACTGCATGCGCAAACTGCAAATGCGCTCAACCGGCAAATTACTCCCAATGTCTTGCATTATTGCCTTTCTGACCAAAAGAAAAAATCCATTATGTCTAAAACTATTTTCCAAACATGCACCTCTCAGAACAGAGCTTCCTCCACCTTATCTCTAACAAAATCCCCATCACTTCTCTCTCTGGCTCAAGCAAATCACAAAACAAAACAAGGAATATCAGACGTAAGAATGATATCACCTCAAGCATCCCAACAGCCTCAGCAAATTGAACAGCCTCTCAATCAAAACTATCAGATTAAATAGACGATATTAAAGCAATAGATCTGGACCAGTTCTTAAAAATTATATCGCTCTTTCAGAAATATTATACAAAATGTACAAAAAACCTGGAAAGAGTCCGAGCAACAATACTTATAGTGAAAGAACGAGATAATGAGCAACCATAAAAACCTCATCAATATCATTTTATGGAACACCACTAGTTAAAAAAATAGATATCAGAACTTCACAAACTTTTAATAGATTTTTAATAAATCATGCAGACATTGCAATTGTCACCGAAATCTTGACTCAGCCTGAAAGACACTTTCAAAATACCCAAACAAACCAAGAGGCGGATTAATAGCTGTACATAATGACAATCCTACGGAAGACGCACCGCAACTTCAAATATAGAAATATTTACCATCAAGATCAAAACCATAACTAATAGTTGGAGCAACATACTCCCCCTCCCCAAATCAAAATAAACCCCGTTTCTAGACTCCATCGTACTGCCGCAGGACTTTACATTATCGGCGGTGACTTCAACGCCAAGCACACTTTATGGAACAGCACCAAAAGAAACAAAAGATTCCATCCTCAAAAATCATTCCAAGTTACACAATTATCAAATCACAGTTCCACTTACACCTATAGGAAACCAAACTGCAGCCTCTCCAATATTGACATTTTCCTGTCAAATGTCCCCAATAAAATTGCCACACTAGACTATTTATCATCAAATCACTTACCTGTGACACTTTTATACACAACACAAAACAACGCAAGACCGAACCGCACAAACACATTCGCCAAAAACTATAGCAGATTTAAAATAAAAATTAACAACCACAGTTGACATCGATAACAAAATTGAAGCACTCATCCGGTTAATCCAAAGATTTTTTTAAAACGCAAACTCCAAACGATCAATCTTCTTCCGTAAACCTTATTCTCCTTATCAAATCCTCATCAAGAAGAGAAATAAACACGGCGGAAGTTCCAAAAGACAACCTTTTCCATAAGCTACACAGAAACCTGCTCTCATCCTCACATCGCGGAAACCCGAAACCAAATATGGCATGATAAGCTTGCAAAAATCAAGAAGACGGAATGTACACTTTGGCAGATTTTCAAGATCCGAGGCTCGGAAAAAATCCGGATATATACTCCAAAGTTCTACACTCCACACGCTCCATTACACAAACGAAGAAAAATCCGAAAGCCTGGCTATATACTTCAAAAAAATGCAGAATACAGCTTCTCCAATCGAGCACGATATCGAAAGACTTGCAACATTACCATCCTCTCATGGATAATAACAACTTAAATTGCACTCCTCAATGGATAAAGCACATAATTATGATCCTCTCCTCAGACTGATAACCAGTTACCTGCAGAACAGGTCCTTCTATGTCTCAGCAAACGGTACTTCGTTAATCATCAAAAACGTCACTGCGGAAGTAGTGCCGCAAGTTTTCATATTCAGTTTCCTGCTATTCATAATTTACATAAACGACATTCCATGCACTCAAAATTACTTAGCGGTCTATGCAGACGACACCCCCATCTTTGCCTCATCATGAAGTCACAAAAACGCTATTAAGTATATTCAAGCACCTTGATCAACTCCGAGATTACTTCACAAATTGGAAACTAAAAATCTACCCAATCAAAACGCAAGCCATTGGCTTCACAAATAAGAGATCGAAACCTACAAATCAAATTTCGATCGCAAGATACAACATCCCTTGGTCTTCCTCAAACGGTCAAAGTACCTTGGTGTACTACTAGACGCTAGTCACTGAGCCTCAGCGACCACCAAAAGTGTAAATCTAGCTTTCCCTGCACTCAGAAGGTTATAGCGGCTACTCCACAGAAATAGCAATCTCAAACAAATATCAAACTAACCCTATATAAAATGTGCGTTAGGCCATTAATAACATACGGTCATCAAATCTGGGCTGCAGCACACATTAATAAAATTCAAAGAATCCAAAATAAATTTCTATGAATCATTCTCAACAAACCGTATGACTCATCCGCGTACTGCACGCAATAGCGAACATTCAAACAATTCAAGGCAACATTGTAAATTCACTTGAAACCGCTTATNTTTTACCACTTACAAATTATTGGCCTAAATATAATTTATAGATCAGAAATATGTAATTTGTTAAGCTATTTTATAATAAATACATTTTATAATAATAAATAATGTTACTTTAATAAATTTGTTAATACATTGCACACATAGCAGTGTGTCATAGAAAATATAAAATTTCGTATCGAAAGATTTTCATGAAGATTCGAGCAATGGAAATTTCGAACAAGTTCATCGTTCGAGTCATAAGCAAGATTCTTTTTTTTTATAAATACACGTAACAAAATGTTACTAATCTAGTTTGGAAAATTATACAATACTTTAATAATATAATTATACATAGTATTTTTATATTTACATGCATAAATCTTGCTAGAAGAAAAATATTCAAAGAACTCATCGCGAGTATCATTGGCATTGCAAGTTGATTTTCATTTTGTTTTTTTAAGTAACAAAATAAATGTTAAATTTTCTTTTTCTTGTCTCCAAGTATCATTCATATCTTCTTCATTGTTTATAAATCTACCAAAGCAGAAAGAATATAAATATTTTGAGATTCTCTACTTCTAATAAAATTATGCAAATACATGTTGTTTAGGTTATTGCACTTTCTGGCTTGAATAGAAAAGATTTTCGTAGCACCAAATATTAAAATAAATTTGAATATTATATAAAATATTAAAATAATAAAATTGAATGAAATTCCAATGTATTCTCTATAATTCTGTTCGCTCCATTATTTGCAAACACTATTTGCTATTTGTTGATCAGTTCACTGCTTGCTGTTCGCAAGTGTCTACATTGCTAGTGAATACGAAACTGTTTGCAAACTGTTCGCATCGTGGATCCAGCATTAGAAACATATCCAGAAAGCGAACAGATCCTTTGATATATTGCCTCCCGTATATTATTCGTTCGCTATTCGCTGCTCGTTGTTTGTAAAAGTATCCACACTACTAGCGAACAGTTCGCGAACGATGAACTATGAGCAGTCGTTTGTTGTCCCCAGATAACAACAATTTTATAATTTCTTCGGATATTATCAACAATTTAATGAATCTGTTTATGCTTATTTTTTTTTTTAAATTTCTCATCATTTTCAAAGTATATTTACGTATTAAAGTATAATTATGTATTTGGATTATTCCTTCTGTTAAAATTTAATGTTTTCCAAAATAAAAAGAAAAGTGTGCAGAAAGTATGCATGCTTAATATTTTGAAAATAAAAATTCGTTTGAAAAAGCATTGTTTATAAAAAAATTAATAAAAATTTTTACGTCTCCAAGCGTCTTAAAGATAAGTTATCTTTTTTTCTTTGATTTTGTACAAATTGAATAGAAACCTCGAATAAGAATCTATGTTATATTTACTACATTTCGATGGTTTGCGATGGTACGATATATACCCTTCTTTCATAAGTCTTGTTCCTTATATATCCTTCCAAAGTCTGTTTTTTTTATTTTATATTAATTTCTGATAGAATATTTGTAATTTGCATTAAAATGTAGAATTATAATACTCAATTTAATTTAATTTCGCTCACAGTCTAATAACATGTAACTGAATATAACTTCATTAAATTGTCATGTG
Organism: Lepidotrigona ventralis hoosana; assembly: GCA_002806875.1. Lineage (NCBI taxonomy): Eukaryota > Metazoa > Arthropoda > Insecta > Hymenoptera > Apidae > Lepidotrigona > Lepidotrigona ventralis. The sequence continues at coordinate 996 of NIPQ01092043.1, read as the reverse complement.
TGAAGTTTTTAAATAATAATTGATTTAGCATGAAATAATCCATCTTTTAATCACTTTTAGTATTGAAACAATGTTGCATATATTATAATTGATAAAATGTATAATAGAAAATAAAATCAATATATTCTATAATAATATACTAATATAGTAAATATAGTTTTATGATAGCTAATGATTATTAATATCATAAACTATTTATACTCTTTTTAAAATAACTATATATAATGTATAATAGAAAATAAAATCAATATATTCTATAATAATATACTAATATAGTAAATATAGTTTTATGATAGCTAATGATTATTAATATCATAAACTATTTATACTCTTTTTAAAATAACTATATATATATATCTCTCTTTTAAATATTTAATTGTAATAAATGTTTATTACCAGTATTTTGGTGCCAAGTATTTAATGCTTGTGGCGAAGCTTCAACATGACACTGGAGAACAACATCACTCTCAATGGGTGATATATATCTCTCTTTTAAATATTTAATTGTAATAAATGTTTATTACCAGTATTTTGGTGCCAAGTATTTAATGCTTGTGGCGAAGCTTCAACATGACACTGGAGAACAACATCACTCTCAATGGGTGCTGCTACCAACTGATTGGTGACTTTTATAACAGGTTGAACTGAAATAAAAAAAAGTTTTGTAGTAATACCTGTATATTATATGAAAAAGAAGTATTACTTAAATATATTTTATTATTTTATTATGTAATTATATATAATGTAATAAATAAATTACAGATATTTGCGTAAATTCCTATTCTTATAAATAGTATATTATCACGGATATTATTTATTATATGTATATTATATGTATATGTATATTACTTATCAGATATAGAAGAAAGTCGCTTAATATGGGAAGCATTCTCAATATGGAAAAGTCTAAAATTTAACAAAGTAAGAAGTGCTCTTTATTTACGAATAAGTAATGACGAAATATTATGACGATATTAGTGCAGTATCATCATTTAT
>NIPQ01092042.1:681-21597 GCA_002806875.1 Lepidotrigona ventralis hoosana | reverse complement strand
TTTCTAAGTTTTTAAAAAAAGCACAGCGAGAAGAAGTGAAAATAAATAGTCATAACGATATCAAAGAAGATGGAGAAAACCATCCGCTGAGAAAAGGAGATAAATCATTTTCTCTTATCTGCGATTTTTAATAATTCTGAAATCATTGGTTCGGCAGCATGTCGACAGGTGACGGTGTACGTCGACGTCGTGTAGGTACGATGGTCGGTAAATTAACGATTCATCGTACTACAAAATTAACTATGTGATTTGTTATTATTAATATTTTATTTAACAAAAATTATTTAATACTATTAACAATAAATTTTATAAACTTTTAAATACTAGTTTTAATTATAATTCTGATGTAATGTAATATAATTCTAATTCTTTTCTAATTCTAATTCTAATGTATTTTTTGATTCTAATGTATTTCTTCTGTTCAACAACTCTTATATATATATTCACGAACTTGTTTTATCAATTAGACAACTACCTAACAAGTTTCCATAACAACATCGCTTTTCATTAATTTTCTAGTTTTAAAGTGCGACAAAGTTGGCGCCAAAAGTTCATCCAAAATGAACTCTACGATATTGTCGAGAAACAGATGTCGTTGGTGTAGCTGTCGCTACAGTCGAATAAGTTGTCACACTTTTTCTACGTTACTGGTGATTATGGCGAAGTGCTGCCAGATCAGAGTGTGTAGTGTCCTGTACAGAATATCATTGACGATCTGATCAAACATATTCTTTTTTTTTTTTTATCGAGGTAAGAACAAGCAACGAGCTATCAGAATTCTAATTCTATCTGTGTAATATTGCAGAATGCGTGTTAGCGGATTTTCCTTAATGACAAAGAAACGGAACTGTTTCACGTAACGTCGCCAGAGTTGATATTTGTTCTTTCCTCCAGCCATACCTGAAAGTACAATAATAGACTTGGCTGGAACCTGCAGCCTGATTAAATAAATAGTATTGTCTGTCTCTTGAACCGCTCCACTAGCAGTAACCCAACTACCCTTTCGTCCGGCGCAAATAGATCAAATCAAGTCCAACCAAATTTTTTCCTCTTTTATTAACAGCTTCAGACACATAACCTTCCCGAGACTGTACGTTGTGTGCTTGAGAGTTTGGCCCATCGCGTTCTAATTTGATTGTAATTTTCTTTCTTTGAAAGATATATATACTATTGGAAGTCGGTATATAGAAAAATATAGTATTTTCGTGCCTACTTTATGTAACTTCCATAGTCGCGCATGTTTATTTTATTTTCAGACAATCTTGATTTATGATTTTACAATTATATCATAAGCTTCATTTTGTCTTTGATTCATTTGTTTTTGGAGATTTTGAGATTTCGTGGATTGTATTGAACGAATATCAGACGATTATCAGATTTCTTTTTAATTGTGTATATACGATCAATGCAGAAGCAATGATTAGAAGATATTGATATGAGGTATTAATTTAAAAGATTGTGCTGTTTTGATTTGCAGTATATAAGAACATGGAAGGGCAACAATTTTGTCTACGATGGCACAATTTTCAAAACACACTGTTAAGCTCTCTTCCTAAATTGCTTGACGGTGGTTATTTAACAGATGTTACGTTAAGCGCCGGTGGTAGACACATACACGCACATAAGATTATCCTTTCTGCTTGTAGTTACTATTTCAAAGAATTATTCAAGGTATCAGATACATTTCTAAATTGTTGAATATGCCTTTCTTTTCTTTCTTTTCGTTTTGTTTTTTCTTTTTTTTTTTTTTTTTTTTTTTTTTTTTTTTTTTTTTTTTTTTTTTTTTATCAAATTCAGTTAACAACAATCATATAAATCAACTTTTAGGACTTAAGTTCTTTGCAACATCCGGTAATAGTATTACCAGGGATGGAATATGCAAACTTATGTGCACTTGTCACATTTATGTATAACGGCGAAGTAAATATTTATCAAGAGCAACTACCTGCACTTTTGGCTATGGCAGATACCTTGCATATTCGTGGATTAGCTGATATAGCTGGGGTAAGGACATTCATCTATGTTTTTAATTAATACAGTAAAGATACAAAGTAACAGTTGCACAAAATTTTTCGAATTGGTAAGTTTGCATTGTAGTCAATATCAGATTGTAAAGATTTCTTGATACACACACACATATATATATATATATATATAATTTATTTTTTTTCTTTTTGAATGCATATTTTGAACTTCGAAAAATTTATATTTTCCTCTATTTTTCTTTTACAACTGTTCTACCAAACCTCTTATATTAATGCTTCATAAATCAAGTAGCATGATTGCATTCTAAATATGATTTTTTTATGCTATTAACTGTTCTTAAAGTTTAGAATAACATGATTATACACATACAATAAAATTGTATGATTAATTTTAAATTCAATAGAGAATTTTTGTCTTAAAATTTAAGATTGTTAATAGAATTTAATTTTTTGTTAAATTAATTTATACATAATTGCAGTTGATTCTTAAATGTTATTTACTAATTGTTTTATTGTTGTTGATTAATTGCATAAGATAATTAGTATTATTTAATGAATCATTATTCCTTATCCAATGAAGCTTGTCTCAGTGTGAATTCTAAGAAATATCTTTAACAAAGCATGTATTTTCTTCAGTGCCTTAAACGTTTGCAACTCCTTGCTGATACTTATAATTTCCTTATAACCTGTTCCCAAAAACAAATAGATGTATTTATATATTGACAAATTACACTCTTTTATAATATCACTCAAATTACACTCATTTATAATAATCATACCAATATTAATATGACTTGTTAATTGAATTTAATGAATATCCAATAAATGCAATTCTTTAGTAATTGTTACTTTAATTCCATGATCAAAATGATTTTCATATTCATTCATATATTTAAGATCATATTATTTTATGAAACAAACATTTTTTTCAATAGATGTCTATAATTTAATTTATTTAATTTAATTATATAGTAAATTGTCCCGTTATGTATCATATTTTGTATAATATATTCATAATATGTAATAAACATTAAACAATTAAAAATACATAAACACTAATAAAATACCTTTTCCTTTATATGAAATTACAAAAAAATCAAGTAATTTCTAAATTCGCTTCTCCCTTCTTTAATCTTTATATTACCCTCTGATTGTGTTGTTTTGTTCAGGTCACTTAAATACATTCACTGTCGTTCCTCAAGAAGTATCACACGAAGGAATTACCTACCACATATTATGTTCATGCGTGCATCAAAGGAACGATAATGAATATAAACGATATCCACGAGATCAAGATCGTTGTGTGTGTTGCAACTAAATGCAAGTGGATGCATCCCATGGAACCTTTCCCCATAGAATGAGTTTACAGGTATATCTAAAATAGCTTTATCCAAGAATTTTTCTACATGACTAAAACTTTTAGTAGATACTTTAGAACAGTTAAATTTTTTTTTTTTACACAATGTGTATTTTTCTTTTGCATTACAATAATGCTTCATACTTTAGTCAAGGGTGGCTATAACATAAATTTAAAATTTAAAACATAAATTTAAAATTAAGAATCAATGTAAAAAATATTTAACAGCCCTATATTTTTTATAATTTAAAAGATAAAATAAAATAAAATGATAATATGAACAAAGAAAACGGTGCATGAAATTTTTTTTATAATAACTTATTGAAAAAAATAAAATTAAAAAAAAAATAAAAAATTCAGTTCCAATTTTTCTGTATAACTAAAGAATTTAATTTCAGAGGCTAGGTAGAACAGAAATATCTTTGATTATTTAATAAAACAGAGAAGTTTAATTATATAAAAAATAAATGAAATGTGTTAATTCAATTTTAATATTCCAATTTTTCATACTTGTAATTCATTTTTTTCTTGTTTTTGTTTTCTTTTTACAGAAAAATTCGAGACACGATAACGGTTTATACGTTCAACCTCCACCAGTGCAACTGCAAGAAAAGATATTGACTGAAACCCCGATAAAAAAAGAAACTAAAGATAACATCATAGGTAGTAGAGAATCTTTAGAAACAGTTCTAGATACAGATGCAGCTGAGACCATGGAAGAACAATCCTTTAATGATCAAGAAAGTATACCATATTGCGTGAAGACTAAGCCTTACTATTCCATTAATGCGAAATTAAATCAAAGGGAAAAAGTCAGTATTCCTTCCATTAATGCTTCTACAAACAAATACGTCGAGAAAGCATATTCGGAAAGTGGAATGGATGAGGGTACACCTATTTTAGAAGATCAAATTACTCCGGTAGAAGATACAAAACCTCCACCTATTTGGGATGCAAATTTCAAGTTTCTGACAAGTTCTGTGGGCGGTAGAAGTTCTCAGAATTACAATAAATCTAGTGTCACTTGCCTTATTTGTGGAAAACAATTAAGTAATCAATATAATTTGCGAGTACACATGGAGACACACAGTAATAGTTCGTATAGCTGCACAGCTTGTTCGCATGTATCAAGATCACGAGATGCACTTAGAAAACATGTTTCTTACAGACATCCAGTTGCTTCATCACAAAAACGATCACGATATAGTACACCAAAATCATAGAAATTGATTTTCTTATAGATAACTTGATTTATATCATACCTTTCATTTTAGGATACGTTTTATTTAAAACAAATCTTGTGTTATTCAATTTGACTTGAATATTGAACACTCTATTGATTAAAAAACTTAAAAAAAAAAAAAGAAAAGAAAAATTGAAAATTTAGTTATAAATTTTTTGATTTTTTTCTTATTTATTACTAGAGTATATCTTTAAATAATAGACTTTTAATTTAAAAAAAGGTTGAATCAATAAATTATTAATGTGAATTAATGTAAAATTATTAAAATCCTTGTACAAGAAATACGGTACAATCATTTTAGTTAAAAAAAAGGAGTTGTTAGATGAAATGTACTAAAACGAAATTATATAAAGANTATTTTTTTTTTTTTATTTTTTTTTTTTTTTTTTTTTTTTTTTTTTTTTTTTTTTTTTTTTTTTTTTGATTTAATATTTGAACTATCAAGTTGCAAATATATATGAAAGATTAATATTTTATTATATAAAATTAAATTAGGGAGAATTTAATATGAAAAACTTATGTACCTCACGTTTTTAAAAAAATATTCAGTACTAGACTGATTAATAATAAGGCAAGCAAGATCTTGGTTGTTTTTAAATGTACAAATAACTTAAAGCGTGATCACGTTCCTCGAAACCCTTCGAATTGTTACTGTTTTCTTGTTATCGTTATGCTGTTGTAATAAAGACAAAGTAGACATTAGTTATATTTTTCGTTTTGACTTTCTTTTTCATAATTAATGCTTTTTACAATTTTCCAGTAAAAATCGAAGAATCAGAAAAGAGGATATGCTTTCGTCGCGTTACATTGTAAATAGTTAAAAAATAACTATAGTATATAAAAAATTGTTTATAATTGACATTGCGCAAAAATGTAAAAAGATGTTATTGAAATTTCATTTGTATATACTGTGTACTTATTTTTGATTATTCTGATATACCGAATGTAAATGATCGTAATACAGACTAATCAATATTATTTGGAAAATCGTATTAAAAAATAATATACAATATTCATTCATTGGCTACGAAATAAATAAAATGCATTCAAAAATTAAGCTCTTTTAAAAAGAAGGAAAGACACATTTTTAAAAAATGTTATTTTTAAAAAATATTAATTAAATCTTTTCTATACGCCATATTTTAGTATTACAGTCCTGCCCGACTGAGATCAATGTTTCCTCATCTAGCCAAACTAAACGTGTTATTTGGCTCTGAGGATGAGCATCTGAAACAAAATTGTTTTGCACAATCATATACGTTGAAATGAAAAATAACATTACAAAAAAAAAAAAGAAGAAATTACATATACTTACTTTTAATAATAGTATGCTTTGCTGGATTTGTTACACTCCAAATAATGATAGTTGTGTCAAGGCTACCGCTTGCGACCATAACCGAATTAGGAGACCATGCTACAGAATTCACTCTTGCATTATGAAAACCCCATTCTCTATTGTGTGCAAGCTATAAAATGTTATATTTCATCAATAAATTTTCAAAGCAAATTTTCTTCGAATAATTATTTTCTAGCAATAAGCTTTACTCACCCTCTAAAAATCCAACAAGCGTTTAGGAGGAACAATTGTTACAAAAAAAATTGGCATAAATACAAACTATAATAATAGCAGTGATAATATTTTGCTAATGGTAAATATTAAGGGAGCGTTAAAAGCGTGAGATACATTAATAAATTTATCTACTAAATGGCGAAAGTTAAATGGAAAAGCAGCTTACACCTTGTCTGCAACTTTGCACAATCGATATGTATGAATTTCAAAGATATTTTATGCAGTTTCTAGAAATTATACAAAATAAGAACTTCTTTTTCTTACCTTATATTCTGGCACAGTATAAAGAATCACCTTTCGATTTGTGTCACACGCTACCAAGTGTTTATTATCAGGACTGTAAGCAGCATCTGTAACTGTACCTAAATGTTCTAATTCCATTTTCCAAGTTAAATTCGTACCTGATAAGGTATATATACGAATCTGAAAATTACACATCATTTACTTCAATTACAAATCATTGCGTCATATTCTCGTAATTATTTTTATAAGAATAAATTGAACGAAAATGTACCATATTGTCCGATGTAGCTCCTACAGCTACATCGCCATTTTCCTGATTAATTGACACACAAGATGGTTCATAATCGATTGGTGTATTTGATACTTTTCGTCCATCTTGTGTAAGCGTTATCTAGAACATACAACTATTGTTAATTTAACTAGTTATTAAATTAAAATACAGTCGCGTGATAATCTTACCTGCCGAACAGTTACAATTACAGCTATATCTTTGTAAATATCTAGACCTCGTGGTTGGGAATCCAGTTTAACTATAGCCGTGTCTGTATATGTATTTGTATCGATATCAACTGATCTTAAAGTATCATCGATACCAGCGGTATAAAGTAAATTTTTTGCAGCTTTCATTCCATTAATTTGATTTCCGTGTCCATGACCCTGAACACGATCGTTCTCTCCCGTCTTCGCATTCCAATTGGTAATGTATCCATCATGAGACCCAGTATAAATTATACTTCTATCTGGGCTCAAAGTTAATACTGTTATTGGTTTATTATGACCCTAAAAATGTTTCAAAATTAAAAATTCATCCCATAAAAATACCCTAATTACGTATTCAAGTTGTTACCTTTATTATTCTTAGAGGTTTCGTAGGATTATCAACATCCAGATAATTAATAAAACCACTCAAAGACACAGATAGCAAATAGTTGTCTTGCCACAAACAACTAACCTAAGAAAAGCTTAATCTTGTTATCGATTTTATTTTTACCTTTTTAGAATTATTTTTGATTATTCGCTACAACAAGAAATTAAAGGATTACATACTTGTTGATCGTCGACTGTTGATCCCATACTAAATTCACTAATCAATGAGCGAGTTTCTATGTCCCAAAGTTTACATGTCTTATCACCAGAAGCAGTTAATAACTGCGTTCCATCTGGTTTCCAAGCCACCTAAGAAAGATTTATTTAGAATGAATACATCATTATTTTTAAAAAAATTTGGTTTTAAATGATTCAATTTATTTACTCCATATACTCCGCCTTGATGAGTTGGTGACCCTACTTCACCAACTAAATCGGAGCTCGTACCATCATAAATAAATACTTTTCCATCAAATCCTGCAGATGCAAATAAATTACCACTAGGCGAATAACGTACAGCTTGAACGAATCGAGTATGTTCCTGTTTGGTCATTCTGTATATATGATAAATTTATTATTTAAATCAACATTTAAGAGTTTCTATTTAAGACTTGTGAGCGATAATACTGTAATATCAAAAAATATTTAAATATTTTTAAATATTACGAAGACACATTGTTCGCATCTGGACATCTTATATAGAAACTTAGTATTAAACATTTATGTTAAGTTAAATTCATTTTTCGTATACGTACTTAAACTTAAATGGCGGCCCTTCAAAAACGGCAATAGTATTGTCTTCACTTCCAGTGATTAATCTAAATGGTCTAGCAGGTCTGAAGTCGCATGAGTTAATAGATTTACTCTGACCAGAGATTTCACCTACAGAGGTACCAGTTTCTGCCATAAATACATGACCAAATCTAAAGTCATATATAAAAATAAGTCCATTATTAAAATTGAAACCGCACTATAATTATGGGTTATTTACCTTTCTCTTCCTTCTCCAACAACTACCATACGTTGATTGTCAGGTGACCATGCTATATCCTTAATAGGCCCTCCAATAGGATGAAATTCATTTTTTAAAATGTGTTCTTTGTTAACAGTATCCCAAATACGTATCTTGCCTGATTGGTCTGTAATAAAAGAAATTATACACATTTTTGAATCTTTATTGGATTTACATATATTTTCTTATAAATGTTTGTCTATAGATATACATACCACCTGATGCTATATAAAATCCACTTGGAGAATACTTTGCCACATTAACTGGACAAGAATGTTCCGTGTAAATATCTGTAATAGCTGGATTCTAAAAATAGAAAATGATCAAAGCAATACTGTGCTTCAGTATTTTATGTATAAATTAAATACTTACATCAATATTTCTAATAATTACACTATTACCATTAGTGTATAAAAAGTTCTTTCCTTTAGGATCACCTCCTAATACAAGAGGTTGTCCTCTTTGTGTTCTTGGTAATGTAGCAAATATATATTCTGTAAATATAAAAAATTAAAGTGAATATTTGTTCATTGATATAAGGAAATATTTAGTAAAAAATGTAATTTGTAATATATTTGAAAATTATATAATAGAATGCACTTCTTCACTGGAACCAAAATATACTTCTTTAATTTATTGGCATAAATCCAACATGCAATATTCCAAATTATTTTAAGCATAGAAACTGTATTTTGGTCTAGAATTATCGCTCTTTGCTCTTAATACTTACAAAAAAACCAATTTAAAATTTAATTAATTAACTAAGCAAGTAATATAAATATATAATAACTCAAATCTTCAAAACTATTTTTAAAATAACAAAACGTATTTTAATGCTTTTAAAAGCTAATACTTGTTATATATTTCTTTTTTTGGAAAAATTTAATTATTATACATATAATTTGTGCAGTTTGTCATCTTTTTCAAAGATGTATTCTTATTTTTGTACATTGTTGTAAATTGGATTAGATTAGTAATAACGTTAATTTAGATAAAATAAAAATATATATATATATATATATATATTCAAAATTAAGAAATGCAAACTGGTAAACGATATGACACGCAGAAACTGTGTGTAAAAATAAAAAAATGAAAAATCCGATTTGATGAATGATCGATTACGCGTGTGCAATCATATCCAAAAGAAATTGATAATTTTATTTTAATTGTGGTCAATCGTGACATTACACAGCTGCTAATGCATTTGAAGTGTTATGATTTGGCTTAAGATAAGACCGGAAAATTGTTGCGGTTCGATATTTACATAAAAAAAGACGGTAACAAATCGTCGGGAATGCATGAAGAACAGGTGAAATTTTCGAGCCTCACTTACTTGTTTCATAGGACATCTTTCTCCCGTTTATTTATTTCTTTTAAATAATATTTGAAAAAACTGAACAATGAGAACAGTTCAATGTTCCTCGTATCTTTCTCCGTCTCCCCCCCCCATGCACTTCCCACCGAAATGCTTGTTCCGCCCTTGCCTTATTTAGCCGAAGCATTGATTATACCATAGCAAGATGGTCAAGTAACTGTGTAGTTAAAGACAGTAAAGCTTCGTTTCCATATTAATAAAAATAAATATTAAATTTCTGCTGTTAGAAATGTTCCTCTCATCAATAGGGTGAAAGTGGGGAATTAAAAAGATTAAAAATAATCTGAATCAAATTGAACTTAATTCAAATTTAACTTACAATTAGTCGTTTATCTCAAAAAAATAGGAGATTGCAGGTTTCAGAAACATTGTCAAAGGAAGTGGACTCTTCTTCAGTTAAATATCACATTTTATTTTAAATCATTTATGTACGCTTAAAAACATTTGCAATGATCAACTATTTCTCTTTACACACACACACACGCGCGCGCGCACACACACACACAAACGTGCGCGCGCAATTCAACCTTTAACTTAATACCAAATTTTGTAGATACTTATGAAGTTTTATATAAAATCTACATTATTACGTGTTCGTATGAAATGTGGACACATTATACTAAAAAAAAGAAAAATTCTAATATCATTGTGCAAATAGTGAATGTCGAAATTGTTACAACACCACATATTACGTACTTAGAAATTTTTACAACATGAAAATTCAAATTACGTGCTTAGAATACGTTCTCGAACTTCGCTGCATGATTTTGTAATAAATATTTTATTTCAACGAATAAAATATCCAAATGCAGGTATTATTGTACAAATGAGAATATATTCCGCTAACATTACGTTATATGTGAGTTTTTGTACGTATATATTCACTCAGCATGAAAAATAACAAATTTTCAGCGAGGTAAGTTCCCTTGTGCCGTAACTTGTATCTTAAAAGCGAACAGAATAATTGAGAATCTAATTGAGATTTGAAGAAATCTCATGTAATAAAAAGGACTTGCCTATTTTCATGCTTATTTGAATCATAGTGTAGATATGAGTGAAATTATACACAAATGAAATCAATGTAAAGATAAATGATACTTTCACGGATAACAAAATAAATAATAAATTAATGGGAAATACTGCGCAATCAAAAATATTCATGGTCGACATCATTTACGTATAACGTGTACAGAAATATTTTAAAAAATGGAGAGTATATTTAATGATTCAAAGAACTTACTAAAATACTTATTTAAGATCAAAAACTATAAACAATTTGACCGTCGACCAATCGTCAACTTAACTTCCTAATATTAAATGTAAACTCTATTAAATGTTTTTGAAAAAACATATGATTGTACGAAACATATGAATACCATTATCAAAAGCAGTCTTTTCAAACTTATCGCCATTAAACTTTACGAAATTATTATCTAACAATGTATGGATGAACTGTCGAGAAATATCACTCTTCACTCATTGCCTTACGTTCAATAAATTGTTCAAAATGGCTAACGTTTGAAATATTAACTCTTGTGTCAAGAATTAATCATCAAATTATAATCTAGGTCAAACAATTCTTAGCGTTACTTATTTTATGAAAGACCAGTTTTTCACAACTACAAAAAAATAACCACAATAACTTTGAGTATAAAAAGGTATACAAACTGATCTGAACCCTTATAAAATGTTTTCATTATACCTATTAAAACATTACTAAAGACATTACTCTCCATATTACTTTAAGACTTTCAACATGTCATTTATCAAGTAAATTTCATTATTACCTATACATATACGACTATCTTCCTATACTTTTCGATAGTTTTCGACTCTTTATCAGAAACAGAAACATATTTTTCTATTTCGTCATTATTTTTAACTTCAACATTCAACAAATTTCACAGTTACCTACTCTATAATGAGATTTTTCAACTGTTTAACGCTAATTGAAGCATTTCCCTTTCAATGATACTGTATCTTACGCTTTGCATTCATTTCTTCAGATAATCGTCTTTTAAATGGTGGATAATTGTTTCGGAAATGAGCAGATTCTTCTTGAGACCGTCGATGATTATTCGTCTTCGCGAACGAGTTTCCTTTCAATCGTTTCTCATAGAATTCACTGTCAGCTTCAATTTCTTCGACTGAGGGTATTCGGGAGTGCCTGAATTCTTCCGCATCTTCGTCTCGAGGTAAGGAGCGTGTCGAATCTTCTGGAACTGGTCGACCATCCGGATACACTCGAATTACCATTGGTCCAACTAAATAAGGGCCGCCAGTGTGCTCTGAGGATGGTCGAATATAATTGTTTGTTGCCATTGTTTCTTCTGCTATTCCATTTATATCGCTATCGCCGATAGCTGAAAAATAAAAATAATAATAAATTATAATTCAAACTTAAAGGATAATGCTACTGAAGTCTAAAAATAATTCTATTAAAGAAATAAGAAACTGAACAACATATATGGAATAGGAAAATTGTTTAAAATAATTTATTTTCGTCTCTATGATGCAAATCAAGATTCTTCAGAATTGCTTAAATAAGATTGGTTACATATTTTCGTGCGATTATATTTCCAAATTTTTCTTCGTTCTTCTTCTACACTCTGGATTATGCGAGAGAGATTGTTATAAAGGAAGAGACTAATAACGATCTACTGTTCTTAGATCCTTATCAATCCATAATATACCCTTAAAAGCAATACTATTTCTTGAAGATCAAACACGGAAAGAAGATATTGTCTAAATAGTTAGATTGAAGAATTAATTGTTCAATTTATTTAAAAATTGCTTAAAAATATTTTAACTCTGAATCGATTAATAAATTAATATTAAATAGCGAACTTATTATTATTCGAACTCTTAAGGATCAAGTGATGCATATTCGTGTTATTTATGTTAATAAGTGAATATCATTATGAATATCAATATAATATAATCATACAATTAAGCAGTTATGAAAAAATCTAAAATTAAAATCAATTTTTATATTACATTTTATGATAATAAAAAAGAATTATCATTGATTATAAATATTTTTAAAATGATCGATTTTTAAACGCATTTTACTAATGTATACAATATACACGATTCAAAGTCATTTCTTTTCTCGCCTATATGTGACCCTCGCATTATGATAATTCGATGTCTAATATTTTTATGTCAATGTCTTGTGATACTACTTCCTACTTCCGTCAAGTTATCAGAAATGCCATATTTAACTCATTTAAATAAGACTTGGAAGAATATTTTGCATATTTTGTTCATAAGAATAATTTAATTTAAAAATTTATCATGAATGTACATATTCTGTAGCTAATGGCATAATCAGAGTAAAAGCATAATCATCAATTGAAATATTAATATTAAGAAGAAGACTGATGAAATCAACGAGAATAAATTATCAGAAGAAGCGACTAATAACTCTTCTAATTTCCTTTTATCTTCTCCGAGATTTAGTAAGAGAAATCCATAGAACATATCACAGTAACATTTTTCATAGCATCCAAAAACTCTCCTTGAACTTCGGTTGACTCGTTCAGATGATCGGGTGAAAGTGCAGTTAAAAAAGTTGATCCAATTGAGAACAAGCATTCTGCTATCAAACGCGATCTCGTTCGGGCGAAAAAAGACTTTCTAGTGGGACGTGCGCGATAGAGACGAATGTGTTTGCAACTTTCTCGCAGCAGTATTTGTTTTCGTTCATTTCGTGTAGATAATAATCCCTTTTAACATTTACCTTTCTTGTTATTAATGTTAACAACTGTCATGCAACTTTAATTCTCACGGTTAACACTTCTCTCATACTAATATGTATGTAGCTCTACGAAAATACTTGTTCAAGCATAAGTTTCTCTCGTTCCTTTCTTCTTTCTTGTCAATTAGAACTTTCACTTGCATTAACAAACTTCATAAGGTGATTGGAAAATTAACGGGGATTAAGAAAACAATCCTAGAGCGTTCTCCCTATTCCATAGTCTTCTAAATATATGCAGTTTCATTTGTGAATACGTACCCAATGAATCCGTTCTGACAGAGAAGTAAAATTCATCCAGTTTGGGAGTGAATCTTGGGGAATATGCATTTTTTATCATGGCCCGCCAAACTATAAGTAAGAAGCAACAAGTTAACGAAAATAAAAATTAATTTCGACTGTTATGTTCAATTTATAGTGAAATTGGAAATTTTACTAAGTTCATTCGCGTTACGTTGATACGGATCCAATCTATCAAGAACATTATTGTCCATGTTAGCCAAGTTCCGCATCCCAGTGACCAATAAATTTTTATTGCAATCCGGCATCGATGAGTCTGCACAATATTTGGCCACTTGCATGCTGAACACTCTTAACAAATAGCTTGCCTGAAATATTACGAATCTTCAGAAAAATCTCTCTTTCAATGTTATACATTTTAATCCGCTATATATTTTAATCCACTATATGTAATTTAATACAGTCAATTTGTTTCTAGGTGGACGCGTAAAGGAAACATGAAGACCAATATCATTTCTTTAAATGGAATTATGTAATTTTTTTTATGTCAATCGATGCGGCAGACCGTTCCCTATGAAAAGGTTTTAACTTATCTGTGTCGAAAAATTAACAGTATAAATGTAAGGATGTTGTTCTTCCTGGTCATATAATAGATTTTATAAAATTAAAGTTAAAATGGGGCATCCTGTATACTTCCAATATAATATATTATACACCCAATATAATATATTATTATTGAACAAATAAATATCGTGGCAAGAGACAACTGATTCTTGAATCATAATTCAAGACATCTCGTTCAATACAAATTTCAAACATTTTCCGCCATTACTGCTAAGTCCAATTTTTAAGACATATATATTGCGTAACTAACAATTAAATATTGTATCTTTGCGAGGTTGATTTTCAATATCTTATTCTTCAATGAAATTTTTAAGATCGATTTATATGTAAAAAATGGACGTGTTTCTCTCTACGTAAATTGTTGTTCATCGCGAAAGTTGTTTTTCATTCCGTGAGGACAAACGCATTCTACGTGCGTCCGGTGAAACTCGACAATGTGTAACATACAGGATATCGAACACTACAGTTATAACAAATATATATGCGTGTCGCGGCCTGTGTCGTATATCACGTATCGGGTTTTGATTGCGATACACCGTCTTTTCTTCTTTTTCGTCACAAGAAATTCTGTCCGCCGCGCGAAACATGCCCCCGTTTGTCTATGTAAAACACAATGACCGATGTCCACATACTTTTGGCTCCATCTACGTCCAAGCGATTACGCGAATATTCAATCTTAGAATTTCTAATGACATTTCTAACTTGCCTTTTCTACACCTACAAAATTTAATATAATCACATTTGGTAAGTCTGTTTGCGCAACGTTGAGACATTCATTTCTATAATTCGGAAATTCTTACTTTTATTACAGAGAATCACGTGTTTCGTAATTTCTATTATACTTTGGAATTTTAATTAATTTCTATTATACTTTGGAATTATTATAATTTGGAATTTATTTTACAGAGAATCACGTGTTTCGTAATTTCTATTATACTTTGGAATTTTTATCTTGCATCTTTTGTTTTACGACAGATTCTGCAAATAAAAAAAATTGATTCTCAATTAGCGCTTGTGCGAATATTTTTATAACAATAGTTATTTTTCCAATAGCATGAAGTTGTTGTTTATTTATTCGCGAACATATTAACAAAGAAACGTGAATGAATGTGATGAATTTCAATCTCGGCAAGTTGCACTCACTCGTACATATGTACATGTATTCCGATGGTGACCTACATAGATCTACAACGTGATCGATGGTGGATCATTGTATTATCTTCTAAAAGTTTCCGGATATAAGAGAAAGTCTGTGTAAACGGACACAGAATTGTTCGGTAAATGATCATCGCAAATAGAAGAGCAAATGCAAAACAAATCTCATTATACAGACACGATTTTAGGAAAATTTTCAAAGTTTTTAAACGTTGGATCTTGAAATATTTTAAGTCGATTCGAGACTCGATAAGTTACAAGTTCAATTCAATCACAGATAGGGAGTACGTTCTTGAACTTCAACTTACTTTCAATCACTTTTACCAACATTTTTTAAACGTTGGATCTTGAAATATTTTAAGTCGATTCGAGACTCGATAAGTTACAAGTTCAATTCAATCACAGATAGGGAGTACGTTCTTGAACTTCAACTTACTTTCAATCACTTTTACCAACATCATACGTATTACCAACATATTACAGACGCAGTGCATATTATTTCTTTCTTCACGTCTATAGATGGATTGTAAAATTAAGAACAAGTTACAATAATTCTAATTTTAACAGGACTTCTAACGTCAATTGTCATACGTATTACCAACATATTACAGACGCAGTGCATATTATTTCTTTCTTCACGTCTATAGATGGATTGTAAAATTAAGAACAAGTTACAATAATTCTAATTTTAACAGGACTTCTAACGTCAATTGTTATTAAATGTTAACGTCACGTATACATTGAGATATTTCTTTGCATTGTGGAATCTGAAATTAACTAGTTTAGAAACTATTTATTAATTAACTTGGGCAGTTAATTTCAAACTCCTCAATGCAGCATAATATTCTAGTGTGTAATTAATATTTAATCACGATATTAGTGATATTCAATAATTAATATAAAAATAAAAAAATGTAATAAAGTGAATAATAACAGTAACCGAGTTTAATGAACTGTGTATACTGCGATGTGCAATGGAGTTAGTGTCTTCCTCTCTAACCGCTCTATTTGATTGCAGAATTCTTTCTCTACTGATAAGCAGATATCTTATTTCGTGACTGTATTAACCGAGTTTAATGAACTGTGTATACTGCGATGTGCAATGGAGTTAGTGTCTTCCTCTCTAACCGCTCTATTTGATTGCAGAATTCTTTCTCTACTGATAAGCAGATATCTTATTTCGTGACTGTAAGAGACGCATAAAAGTCATTACATACTCAGAGTAATAACTAATCATGCTGTTTTATATTTAATCATTCATCTGTTAAAAGATGAACTAAAATATATTAATAGATAAGATATTAATAATCACATCATTAGCTAACTCATAAAAGTCATTACATACTCAGAGTAATAACTAATCATGCTGTTTTATATTTAATCATTCATCTGTTAAAAGATGAACTAAAATATATTAATAGATAAGATATTAATAATCACATCATTAGCTAACTTGAATTCCAAATATTTAGACATATAGTCTAGACACTTACCATAAGATTAACAAAAGGAAATTCTGTTATAAGGTTAATAAAAAAAAAAAAACAATTCTACAGAGAAGAGTATTGGAAAAATTGATCAATTAAATCTACTATTAAGGCGATTATCAACGGATGACAAAACTCCTTGATCGTAAACTGTTGCCTCTGAGATTATTTCCAGAAAAAGTAGTGTTATAAGAAGGACACAATGTCATGAGAAAAATCAACGTCCGAATTGCGCTCGCGCAATTACACTCGACCGGACTGCACAAGAGCATTTTCAACGAATGCAGCTGATTATGTTCGGTGAAAGTCTGCTTTTGTTGNAATTAAATCTACTATTAAGGCGATTATCAACGGATGACAAAACTCCTTGATCGTAAACTGTTGCCTCTGAGATTATTTCCAGAAAAAGTAGTGTTATAAGAAGGACACAATGTCATGAGAAAAATCAACGTCCGAATTGCGCTCGCGCAATTACACTCGACCGGACTGCACAAGAGCATTTTCAACGAATGCAGCTGATTATGTTCGGTGAAAGTCTGCTTTTGTTGATATTACGTGCAGACGATTGTGGTATAAAGTCTACTTTATTAAAAAAAAAAAATCTTAACGCGTATATAAACAAGTTTATTAATGAAAGATTAGGTAATATAACTCCAAGTTTATACATATAAATATAATATTACGTGCAGACGATTGTGGTATAAAGTCTACTTTATTAAAAAAAAAAAATCTTAACGCGTATATAAACAAGTTTATTAATGAAAGATTAGGTAATATAACTCCAAGTTTATACATATAAATATATAATATATATAAAAGTAATGTTTATTTTACAATGCCTATTATAACAGTTTTATTTGCGTATAGTTTTTTCAAATTTTTCTTTTTTTTTAGAAAAAGATTATGGTATAGCATATAATTAGTTTACAACGGAACGTGGAAGCATTTCTTACTTTCTCACCCCTGGAGAGGAATTCCCACATAGGGATTGCAGACGCAGTGACACTGAAGGCACAGCATCCCAGAACGACAGTGAACAGCATAGCAGTTCTTAAGATCTTCATACTGGCCGTTTCACTTTTAATTTTAATAGCTGTCACAAATACACCTCTTGTTACGTATTGTTAATCTGGAGAATTCGATCTATGACGTATACGAAAAACTCGTGAAAAACAATGAAGACTCTTGACAGAAACACTAGTTTTATGACTCAGAATGTATGTACAAATGATATGGAAACGAGTCTTAAGGTTAAGAATCATTCATTAATCAATCAAGTATTAAAAACAAAAAAAAAAAAAAAAAAAAAANCCCCCCCCCCCCCCCCCCCCCCCCCCCCCCCCCAGAAAGTTTTAAAATTCAATACGTTGGAAGAATATTAACGAAAAGAACAAGAAAAAGTTCGTACAAAGATCATTATTAATGTAGATTGCAATATGATCCACCAAGAAATTTTTCTTTCGTAAAATATAATAGAAAACGAGAGCGTCGATTATCGATCAAGTCGACAAGCGACGAGTGATTTATTTTTTTTTTTTCTTCTTCTTTTTATCGACGACAAAACCACTTTTAATCGATCGAATGATCCTCGCGCGATAATCGTTTGCTGATTGCGCCAGATCGGCTGTCGTTTGATTGGCTGAACGTCAACACGAACGAAACAAACGATATATTAATATTATACGACTATATAATAAATAGCGATTAAAGGTCGTCGCCGGTGATACGAGTCCAGCTATTGATCTCTTTTCTCTCCTTTTCTTTTCATTCCTTCTCTCCTCGTGAGCGTTAAACGCAGTACGGTTTAACTTTTTACACCATTTCGTCTCTCATAAGCACGCACACACGCACTCGCCGAGAGGTGACACGCATTACAGGCCCTGTGCTTCGAAAAGAACAAGCGATAATTGCACTTGCTACACGAGAACGGGTCAAAAGACGATTTTTCTTTTTTCTTTTTTTTTTTTTTCCGTACTGTTAAAACGATTATTCAACTATACGTCTACATTTTGCGGCAATATACCATGTCTGTTACTGTGTTTTTTCTTCTTTTTTTCTTTTCATTCTTTTCCCCCCGTCTTTTGCCATTCCCCAACATCTTTTTAACTCTCTCGCGAACACGATCCTCTATTTTCTCGTTTCTTGCGAAAACATGATCGAAAACACAGCATTAGAAAATAAACGTAACCCTAACAATTACAGAACTACAGCCTGTAATTATCGCACCGACTTCGCGTATTTTGTTCTTTTTTTTTTTTTGAACGAAATTTCTCCCTGGCAAGACAATCGCGATAACGAAACAAAAAGGAGAAGAAAAACAGCGGGAAACTGAGAAATTTTTCTCGTACATACACGCACTCTCTCACTTGATCGTCTATTAATATACAATTTTTTTTTCTTTTTCTTTTCTTTTTCATGCTTATATTTGCATTCCTCATTCCCTTTCATCCCCTTTCTCTCCCTTCCCCGTTCACGTTTCTCGATCTAGATCACAAGTTTTGTCTTTTTTTTTTTCTCTCTCTTTTTCTTCCCATTCGCATGCTGTGTTCAAGAGTTACATAGAAAACGAAAAGCTCCTGCTTGCACCGTCACTGAGACTCAAGATCATGATTTTTTTCCTTTTCTTTTCTTTTCTTTTCTAAACTCTTTTCCTGTTGCCGTTGCTCCCATCGAAATAAGAAAGAGAAATCCACTAGAAGGTGAAGACGAAAGTCTAGGCACTAGAACGTAGAACTCTACCCGTATAAAATCGCAGAATCAATAATAATCCTGAATTCATCGTTCGCGAGATCGATGATGACATTCAGACACGGCGACGATTAATCTCGATCGTGGATATATTCGTTTAGCAGTTAAATAGAATATAATTACTTCGTCATGCTGTACGGTAGTCTCGTAATGCAGGTTACATTTAATTTTTTTTTTCTTTTTTTTTCCTTTTTATTTTCATTATATCTCTTCGTGCGGATCTAGGCGCAAATAGTATTTCGTAATAAAAATAAGGAATATATGTATATTCATATATATGTACATATATATTCTTGTTTTCACTGGAATCTAGAATATTCTTATGTCGAGAAAGATCTACGTTTTTTTCTTTTTTTCTTCTTTTTCATATATATATATATATATTTTTTTTTTTTTTCTTTTCAACACTTCTAATAATAAACGAAGCGACTGTGTAATCATTATTTCGAGCACAACGCGACTAAAACAAAATTTACACGTACTATTCCACCAAGTTCCGCTCTTGTATCTTTTTTATTGTTTTTTTTTTCTTTTTGCTTTTTTAAGAGTACGTATATGTAAATATGTATCTGTGTATGCATGCAATACGTGGTATAAAGTCGCATTTTCCCCACTTCCCTTAGGAATTCTTCTCGTTTTTCTCAGCACAAACGCTTATATCTCTTTCACTATGTTTCGCGTATATATCATCGTACAAGTACATAAATATATATTTGCATTCGATATTCATGTACTTATATATATTCATATACTTATATATGTAGATTCTGTATCTATATCATATATAATGTCAGTGTTTGACCATTCATTTAATATTCCCACGCGATCGACATACTTCGCTTTTCCGCTCTAATTTCACTTGATCGCTTGTTCATCGAAGGGGAACGAAATACACGGACATAATCGAACAAAGATAATAGCGAAAGAAACGGACAACTAATTTGTAAAACGTCCCTCGGCCGAGATCGAACCAACAAACGTGCTGTTCGTTAACAAGTTTGGAGAAACTTTTAAAAAAAGAATCGTCAGAATAGGAAAAAAAAAAAATTCTCTCTCTTAATCTCCGAACGCTTCCGTTAATTTTCTCATTCTCTCGTTCATTCTCTCGTTCATCATGATGATTTCTCACATGTTCGGCGGCTTAATTAAAAATTTCACATTGAACGAAACACGCTTAAGATTTTTATACGTTTAAGATCGGAATTTTCTTCCTTTTCTTTTTTTTTTTTTTTTTTTTTTTTTTTAAAAAT
>NIPQ01092040.1:0-26291 GCA_002806875.1 Lepidotrigona ventralis hoosana | reverse complement strand
CACGCGCCACGCCAAAGCGTCGTTGATCACCGGGGAGCAACGTTTCACCGCTTTATCAAGCGCTCCGCTGTAGGGAAAGAGATTGTGGGAAAGGGACAGAAGAAGAGAGAATGAAATAATACGCGGTCATTCGTATTCGCGTTATTCAAGTATTCGGCACATTTGACTCTTTTATATTTGACTTTTCTTCTTACCAGAAAAAGCAAAGCAAAAGGTCGTCAAAGTTATTTCGTACCTTATCAGATATCGGTACGCCGATTTCTTAATCCCTTGGCTACTGTTGACAAAGTTATTGACAATAATTGCAACGTGAGTGAATTTTATTTCTACAATTCTACGTCTTCCGTTAGTCATATATTATTTAAACGTGATTATTTGGCAGTTATTTCATTGAATACTCTTAAAATGAGAAGATGTGGCAATAAATTGATCGGAGAAAGACGCAAATGTGTAGTGCGTAGAAAACAACGGAAAAAAAGGGACAAAAGAGAGAATGCAAGAAATGTGACGTAGGATGTATTGACCCATGTTTCGAATTGTACCATACCTTACTAGATTATTAGAAATTATATATTATGAAATGAAGCTACTTCACTAACAATTCACTAACAATTCAATGCAGAATACGAATAAATAAATAATATTGGTTCGATGTAGTGCAATTCAGTGTTTTGATCATTTCTATGCACCTTCTGAGAAATGTACGCTGACGAAAAATTTCGCCGTTCTCACTGTTCTCTCGCGATTCAAAGTATTCAAAGTATCGTAGCCAAGGGGTTGAAAAACGTTCTCTCGTCGAGAGAAAGATGAAGACATGCAGTTTCATTTCGCTCTTATTGACACGCGAGAAACACGTGGGAAAAGAAAAAAAGAAACCAAAGCGTGTCGAAGAAATCTCGGTGCGATTGAAGGGGAAACTCCTGGTACCTGTTCCATCGGAATTTCTTATCGCGCGGAGCAGGTGCGAGACTGGTGACAATGCCGGCGCCTAAACAAACGTCGATTTACGGGCTCGCAAGTGACACGCGGAGCGGTGTAATAAAATTTCGTTTGCCGGCGTCGAGAATCACCGCGTGCACGCGTACAATGCGTGCCAGGATCGTAAAACTCGCGCCTTCTTCTCGACGATTCTCACTGCTGGCTCTTTATTGCACCACGGTTTACAGACTTTCGTTTGTATCGTTCGGCGACGTGCGCGGGAGAAACGCGGGAAGAGACGCT
The DNA here is from genome assembly GCA_002806875.1 of Lepidotrigona ventralis hoosana. Lineage (NCBI taxonomy): Eukaryota > Metazoa > Arthropoda > Insecta > Hymenoptera > Apidae > Lepidotrigona > Lepidotrigona ventralis. The sequence goes on along the minus strand of NIPQ01092040.1, from coordinate 25,070 downwards.
GAAATCAAGGGTTGAAGAAAGCGGTGGGTCAAAGATAATGTTTCTATTGTAACCACTGGTAATCACGGGGTGCGGCATGCGCCAGGTGCTTCACCGGAAACTGATAAGTTCTCTTAATTTCTTTATTGCCGCCATACGGTCCTACGTAAATAACGGCACTTCCATCTCCTTTTTCGACACAGAGCTATTGTTCGAATCAACTGAAAGTAGAAGGAAAGAAGGAAAGAAGGAAGGAAGGAAGGAAGGAACCGTGGCGCGGCGGATGTTCTTTTTCGAAATTGCCATAGCGTGAAGGTGTTTCCAAGTGTATGTATAATAGGTAAGACGGATGTTGCGGTGATTAATTTATTACGTAACAATCTCTTGGGTAAGTTCCGAGCTCCGAAGTAATAATTTATGCAAGGACTCTGTGTATCTTTTAACACTTAAGAAACGCAGCTGAGGATGCAACGCTGTATTTCGAGGGCAGCAAGTATAATTAAAAATAAAATATTAAATATTCACTAACCCGATTGCCGTTGTACGGACGAACGATGGCCAATGACAACGGAAGATCCGATGGATTAGCTTCTTTTCAAGTCTAGCCGAGCGCACTTGTTCTTCGTGAGCGCGACGATGTCGGAATATATACACACCCCGATTATTAATTAGCATATTGAAAAGGCTTCATCGTCTTTGCCCGGAGAATTCGTCGTTTTTAGCTTGTTCATTAAATAGTGAAACACCGATATCCATCTCCCCAAAACTGCTTCAGCGTGAACACGAGGAACACGAGGTGAAGAAAGTGAAAGAAAGAAAAGAAGTCGCGGAGTTGTTCGGTCGGAAAAATCGCTTGGATCGACGACGACGACGACGACGAGAGAAGGAGAGAGGCCACGAACGAGGGAATTCCTCGACTTGCGGCGTGGCTCGTTTGCCCTCGTCGTCGACTCGCCTCACCCCGTAACACGTTGCGTCGTTAATATTTTTAAGACGACATCAAAGCCAGCCACGCTGCGTGGAAACCACGTCCTCGAACTCGTTCACCCCGCATCGAGAGGGTTGAAAGTTGCTCAGCCGGTGGTGAGCACGCGCTCCTGCACGTATTTAAAATATCCTGGCCGCGAAATGCCGATACGGATGGGCTCTCGACGTAAGGGGCCGACTTAAGGTACGAGAAGAGGGAACGTTCTGGCCTCTCAGGGCGGCGGTGGATGCTTGGGGGTTCGTACGCGAGAATTTGCTACCCCGCCAACCCTTCTTGTCGAGGCGAGGTATGCCTTTGGCCTTTGTCATTTAATATCGGTGCCGGTATGCAAGGACTCGGGGTAAGGAAGCCTCGGGTGATCGCTTTGATGGCTGGGCGGTCCATTCGCGAATTTATGGCAACTTCAAACCACTCCCCTCCCCCTCCGGCCGGCGTTCTCTTGGTCTCTTTCTCAGTCGCTTACCTGCCAGCCAGGCTTTCCTCCGGCTTACCGGAGCCAAGTCACCTCGGCGACCTCCGAGGCGAAGCCCCAATTTTCGATTGAGAATCTCTCGCAACTGCAATAAAAGCCTTTATCGCCGTCCCGTACAGATATCGCTTTCATTCCATCAATTCGGGAGCTTTGGAGTTCCGAATTTTCTTTTCTCGTATTTTTTTCTTTTTTCGTTTTTTTTGTAGCTATTTCTAACGCCTGTATAATAAATTCGTGGAATTTACATACTTTTGCACCGCAGAAAAAAAATCAGATTTCCACGTTCTTCGGTGGAATTGGACTGGATTTTGTTAGAGATTGACATAGTATTATATAGAAAAGGACGGTTCCACGGTCGATTATTTGTAGCCCTTTATTGGGACGAGCGCGATCACGGATGCACGCACCGGCACGCAGAAATGACGGATGTGCTTTGGTAGCGCCGGCAGTTATTACTTTCCTTCAAGTTTCCCACAGAAGTCACGATCTGTGGTCTCGGATCATAGCCCAGTCCGCGATGCAAATACAGCTGCGCACAATGCAGCCTGTACGCATATATAAATTAACGCTGGGAATATCCAGCGCAGCCGCGCGTACACGCATACGCGTGTCTCTGCGTGACCATACGTGCACGCGCACGTGTATCTGCACGTATTGTACACATATACACGTACTATGTACGACGGCCTTGCCTGCTGCCTGATATGACGGTGCGCGATGCGTTCTTTCGTACTATAATCGTATGCGGTTTGGCTATGGTCGTTACGGTTCAGGCGTTCTCCAATAACGCGTACCCCATGGTCACTCGGCACGTCCGCAGGAATGTTGGGGATGTGCCAGTCGCTCTATTTACGCATCGGCCGATGTTAATAAAGCCCGTCGCTCCGAGTTTTGCTCGACATCGTTCACCACCGTCGAATTCCACGTAACGAGAAATCGGTTCGTTGCTCTAGCCGTGTTTTAGTGGAAATTCCAGTAAATTACGGTCAGCCGGGGGAAAGGGGGGCAGGGCGTTGTTATTGAAAATCATCGGATTAACAGAGTGAATAATATCAGTCGAGAATTCAAGTCCAAGATGTTTGAAAAAATCCTCCCCATTTTCGAGTCTACGAAATCAGTGGTACTCGATGACGAACGAGCACGAGTCAGCGGCGAATCGCAGGAAGAATTACACAGAAGAAAAAGGAAAGAAAAGTAGAAGGGGTTGTGAGGATGCAACAAGAAGAGGGAAAAAATAGGAGGCGACGTTCGACAAGCGAACAGAGATAGCTTTATCGTCCTTCCGACGTGCGTGTCGAGAGAGTCGTGGAGCAAAATCGAAACGAATCTCATCGCAGCCGCGTCCGGTCGCGTTCGAACGATACGGGACAAGTTTTCTCCTGCTGCGATTCTCCTGATCCGTCACACCGCCCCCGCGAGAAGCGGCCACAATACCGTGCTCGGCAATAAATTACAACGTTATGGTTTCCCTTGACATTTGTGTACAGTTCGCTAACCCGACCTGGCCTAACCTCCGAGTCCTTGTAGCTGCGCGTGTATGCGCGCCGCGTCGATTCGTGAAACAGCGTGTGGCAAAGGCCGAAGAGAGTGAGAGAGAGAGAGAGAGAGAGAGGCAGGGAAAGAAAAGGCACTGCTCAGCCAGTACATACTTATCTTCAGCCGGGGGCCAACAATGTGAACGGGTCCCTCACGCAACTGTCCCTCTGCATCCGCTCTCATCGAATGTCTCTTTCTCTGCTCTTTCCAAAGGGGGCAGCAGACAGCCCGGGCAGACACGGACGCGATCTTTATAAAAATGTAAAGCTGTCGGGGAGAACGGAGCGGGAGAAGAAAGAACGGAGAGGGAAAAAGAGAAGGAGAGAACGAGCGAGTTGTGGGTGAGCGAGTAGAGAGAGGAAAAGCAGTACGAGAGGAGAGAGCGAAGAATAAAGAAAAGGAGACGAGGCGCCTGACAATGCCAAAGCGGAGACGTGACTACGAGGCTCGCATATCAATAATTACTGTTATTCCGTAATGACCGATGTGGGGCATGGGAAGATTCGATAATCCTATGCATTAAGGGGCCGATGGTTCATTATGCCGGAGCGTAGCCCCGGTTCGCCTCCTCTCTCTCTCTCTCTCTCTTTTTTTTTTTTATTTATGGAATTAAGCCACGACGAGAGATGTATCTGTTACGTTTTTCTATGTTTTTAACGGTGCCCCCTCGCGCAGCGGCGGCCGTCTCCTCTCGGCGGTTACTTCCGGTGACGGTGAGAAAGCAACCGCGATCGCGGTGTGCCCCGCGCGCGGTCGTTGATAGACAATCCTCGGAATGTCGCTAGCTGAATTATACGATTTAATCCGCGCCGGAGGAGAAAACCTTCGTCGCAATTACTGTACTCGTTAATGGAAGCAGCTAGACTAATAGCGGCGGTGAAGACAACGGCAGAGCGAGAAAGAGAGAGATTCTTTTCCTATTCCAGGTCGTTGAATCGCCCGTTGTTTCCTCCCATTCACCGCTTTCAAGAAAGGACTGAACGCTCGCGAGCATTTGCGTTTTAAAATCACTCGGATCGAACGAGCCGTGTTGCTCCTCCTTCAGGATCACTTTGATTTTCAATTGTTCCGCACGTTCCCCGTGTTTCAAAGGATTGTTGTCAGTCTTCCGCCGATCCATACGTCAGATAAAATATAACGAGTGTCTTATTTAGACAGTTCTCCACGACCGGTTCGCCGGTTTTTAATCGTCGCCAGATCCGTATCGTCTTCCACGTCGACCGACGTGAAATATTTTCCATTTCTTCGCGCGATCACACGTGTCACAGCTGCGAAACGCCGTGGAAGAATATGTATCTCGGTAAGGTAAGAATCAGTCGAACGTTCTTTTTTTTTTTTTAGGTTAATGAAATCGCTTGTGAACCGATTGTGCTCCTTGAGTTCATTCAAGGCCGAGATCAATTTAAGATAGAAATAGATAATAATTTCTATTATTACGCGCGCGCGTAAAAGTTGAAATTTATGGCGAAGCGTTGTGGAGGCAGCGTAAACGAGCGGGAGTGAAAGAAAGGGAGAAAGGGAATATTAGGAAATGGAGAGAGATTAACATCACAGCCGTTGTGATGCAAATGTAGAACGTGAGATAATCCAGAAATAAAAATATGCTCGGCTGTGAACTTTTACCTAATTTTCGTACGAAAGAGAAGATTCTCGTATGTTGCTTCTTCTTCGTTCGAGGAATAATTTTATTCTCGATCGTCTTTTCCTAAATTTAGTTTAGTCAGAAGCAAGAAAACAAAAAGAGAAAAAAAAGCTACGGTGCTGGAAGACTCTTTGTCGCGAGCAATGTAGGATCTGCGATACGTTTCGGTCACTCTCCATCCGTACAAAGCCAGCGAGAAACCCTGGAGCGGAACGAAAGGTCGAAAAAGCCGTATCCTTCGATCGATCAACAGAAATCCTTCGACGTTACGGACTTTACCCAGTCCGGCTTTCGCGTGGATTAGCTTCTTACAGCAACTTCTTCGGTCGCTTGATCGTGCCAATTTGTTCTCGTGAACTTTCGGCTAAATTAACATCGTCCGCGCGCCAACACTCCTTCTTGACCTCTCGTTCCTTGTCGATCGTCGATTGTTTGAAAAATGAAAGAGAAAAAGGACTTGATTGTTGTCTGAAAATTACTTCCGTATTTAATTTTCCTACCAATAGTGCAATCAATGCTTAACGTATTACAATTGAAGAAAGTAGCTTTTTTTGTTCAAGGAAACGTTTCGTTCGAAAACTAACAAACTAATTGACTCATTGTGTCACATCATTCGTAAATGGGCGAAGAAAGGGAACTACGTTAAATCTGAGTTAACCGGTTCGATGGTTGGTGACGCGAGAACACTCGCTATAGCGTAGTATTACCAATGGCAATTCGTTCAGCGCGTCGCGTTCAACGCGCGGAATTTCAAAGTCCCATTCTTATTAAAGTTGAAAGGTGTCGGCGCACAATAACGTAAATAACGGGAGACAACGTGTCTTTGTATATTTCGCCATACATCATCCCCACACGCCGTGCCGTCTACTTTATTCCACGATCACGATCGTTGTTTTTCTCCCTTAGGTATTGTGAGTATCGCGGGGGTTTTGGCACTCGGATGGAAAGCAAGAACGAATCGGCACCCGACACGTACGGGGACGCAACCGTACTAGCTGAACCGTAAATAAACCCATCCGAAGGAATTATTTTCCTTCTTTTTCCGCTTTTGTGTCCCCTCTACCCTCCGCCGCCTTCGCCAGAAGGTTCACTCTATCCGTGAACAATCGTCTCCGCCTGTGTTCCTTCACTTTTATACCGATTTCGTTACTTCTCGTTCTTACTTCGGAGTCATATAGCGTTTTTTTTTTTTTTAAATGTGAGCATAACGTTTAATATAAGTTGTAGAATTCATAATCGATTGAAGTGAAGGTGTACCTTCTTTAAAGTTTATCGAAAGATTCTCCAGTAGAACGAGTAACAACGTGTAACTTTGTAAAATTGAACTCATTACCTTGTGAAGTAGCTTCCTGTAATTAAATAATTCTCTCGAAAGGTATAACAGTGTTCTTTATCTAGCGTATCTATCTCGCACACTGCGTTGTTATAGAAAGGAAAAAAAAAAAAAANTAAATTAAAAAAAAAAAAAAAGAAAACTTACGTTCAAGATGGCAGATTCAGAATGAAAATAAGAGATTAAAGCAGAGTTAAGAGCTTCGAAATTAAAACAAGAGTACCGTGGATGCAAAGTCAACGTTGACTCGCGTGAGAATGGTACGGCGAAAGGTAGAAGGTCGCTTTTTACGACACAACCGCGTGAAAGAGCATCCGTTTATGAATTTTAGAAAATAAATGTAACAGAATCGCTCCGAAATCGCTTCGACGATATCTCGACAATGGGACAAACGCAATAAAAAATGATTAATTAAGGAAGCCTAGCAGCCCTATATTCCATTTCTTAAAGTAATAAAGTATCTGATAAAAGAGGTATCCGCTTCATTGTTTGCCAACTAGAAGACTCACGTCCAAGGCAGGAGGAGGATCAGAGAGATCGAGGGTGTTACCGGACATTTGTCAAGCTGGCTACTCACCAAAAGACTAACCCTGACTAACCGTGATATGCGGGTCCTAGCGAAGGAGGAATCGTTCTGACGTTTTCAGAAGGGTGATTCCGAAGCGTCGTTATTCGAAAGATACGCCCCGGCCGGCTAAATGATTCATGACCCTACGTCGAACTTTCCTCGACCTTCCTCCGCGTTTAATCGAAATCTTCATTTATAAGAACGATTCATATCTATTAGCTGACGTTCCGTCTCGATCTGAATGAAATCGCGTATTCAAGTAGTTTCAACGTCGAGCCGACTGCTTGCTTCGTCGAAATATGTATTCGAGCAATTTTCGATTTTACCGAGCCTGACGATCGTCGGCTGGCGTTTCTAGCCGATGGACGATAAAGCGATACACGATGATTCGGAAGCAGCAGCTCGCAGCAGGAAGTCACGTCAGTTCCAATAAATTCGCCGTCAGGGAAGGAGAACAAAGAACGAGGCGGACAATGCTTTACTTGGCGAAATTAATCCGAGTTACTTCCTGTCGGCGGTGTCGGCGTCCCCTCCCCCCTCCCCCCGCGTCTAATCGCCTACTTTTTCACGGACTTATCTAGTGTAACGCATCGCGACTGATTATTTGATGCAGAAGCGAACCGAACCTTGAAATAATAAGCGTCTTCCCTAATTCCGGGTTGTGTCGCCATGTTCACACGTGCACGGGTGACAACCGATGTGTGACAACGCGTCGCGGATCCAGCCAGGCCAGCAGCGTAGAGAAGCGGTTTTTCATTCTCGAACGCAAGCTGCTCGCTTCCGTCGACTCGTTTCGTGCCAAGGACTCTCTGAAACTCGCGTCTGTTTTGTTTTTGTTTTTTTCTCTTTTCTTTGCTTTTCTTTTCTCTTTTCCCCGAGCAAGAAACTTCGCCCTCGTTTTTCTCTCCTTTCGTCCCCGTTTGGCTCTCTCCTCCTCCCTTTTCCCCTTTGGCCTCGCGCGTCCCTTCGTCCTCGTCTCGCCTATTCTCGAAACGTTCGATCGAACGCTCGCGATCCTACGATCTCTACCCGCGAGCGGAGGGCGAACGTTTTTCTTTCAATTCAAGTTACGCTTACACGCGTCGGCTCGAAAGGTATTCGTATATCCGTTGCGCGCGTTATTTGCAAGATTCGCGTTCGTGTGCCGGCGGATCATTAAAATTGCGAGTTCTGCGCCAGTTTACAATAAGTTAACGATCTCCCGGCGCGTTTATAGTTCACGCAAGTGTTAACGATCCCCGACGATTTCAGAGTTCGCTGATCGCGCCTGAAATCTCCCTTCGAGTTCGCTCGAAGTGGGGTTAATAGCCCCGGCGTCAAATAATACATAAAAGAAAAAGAGAGAGAGGAATCAAACGATCAAACGTATTTCCCCTGTGTGCCTGTCCAATCCAAACAGGCAGACTTGGGAAATTTTACCGAAGAAGAAATTCAATTGCGGCTCGCAATTCTTCAACGAGAAAATGAAATGAAATGGAATGAAATGAAATTAAGCCGAGAAATCGCCAAGCAATCGCGATAAATGTAAAAAATCAAACAAGTGCAACTCACCGGCGATGCGGAGATGCAAGAAGTGATTCGGAAGATGACGCAGTGGATTGGTCAGAAGAGGAAGGTGGTTGTTGAGAAAAATTGGAACTGGATCGAGCGGTCTGCGCCAGTGGACAACAGCTTCTCTGAGGCTAGCAGCCCGTGGCATAAGTAAGTAAGTAATGGCCGCGATGGCTGCTATACGAGAGCTAGGAGGCGACGTAGCGTCGGTGGTTTCCTTGAACGATGATAATCAGCGATTTCGTGACAGACACGGGGCCGTGGCTCCGCTAACGAGCAATCGCGGGCCGACGCTCGCTCGGGCGACACTCCGAGGCGTGTGGATGTGCCTTTACGGATCGTGCTGGCGTTCCAGTAGTCTCGACGAGCGGTCACATGTGTATCGGCCGTAATTAGGCTCGATGCTCTTCTATTATTACGGCTCAGGACGTTGGATGAAATAGCAACGTTCGGTGCTGACACTCTTCTTCGACCAATCGTATCCTCGCTGCCGAGCCGCAGCTGGACGTTCACACGGGTGAAGCCACTGTAACGATAGAAAGCCGTAAAAAAGATTTTCATTCTTTGTCTCGACTTTGAGATTCGAGCGAGATTGCGAGCTGGATTAACGATCGTGCAACGCTTGGTTCATGGTTAGAGGATTTTATGCCGGTTATATGTATTATACGCACGTGGTATTCGTACGCGTCCGCTTGATAATTAAAATCGCCCGGCGTTCGCATTCGTGCGGGAATATTCGGTATGTCGTATTGAAACAACCGCTAATTAAACCGAAACGAGTTGAAACGAAGATGCGTTCGCTTCTTTTCGTCTAGCAATACGCGCGCAGTAGAATCAGACGTGTCGAACAGACGTGTAATCGTGGGAAAACTCTGTTTAACACTAGAACTATGGTGATGACTAAGGTATAATATTCATAGCAAAGAGATCAAAGATAGAAGACAAAATTAATAAAGAATACAAGCTTCTATTAATATATTTTGTTAAAAATCACTTGAGTGTCTAAAAATACATGAAATTGTTCCACAGAAAATTGTAAATTGGTCATTTTTATCACTTTTATCAAACGCCGAATATTCAGACACTTTAGACACAATGCTAATATTCTGAAACAGTATCGTTTGATGTTTATACGATACTTGCAGCTAAGAAAATCCTTCCGATCCAAGACGTTTTCAACCTATTGCTTCGCGTTGAACGATCCAGAAAGGAAATTAAGCAGAGGCTTAGCAGATTTTTCGTAACCGAGACACGTTAATGACCAATAGCGAAGGTAGCGAGAACTATCTCAATACTAATTACGTGCGTTTTACCACGCCCGAGACGCACGTTTATTAACCAATTCGCAAAATAATTTAGAACTTTGTAATCGTCCTGACTTGCCGACTCCCGCTGATGTCTACCACGATATTACTTCGATCCTCGTTAATATCGCATGGGATTTTATTAGCCATCCGCCGTGGAATGATCAAAAAAAGAGATTCCTGTTGATTAACGTACCTATATACAGGGTGATTCGAACGGCTCGAACGCCTTGAATCCACACGTTATTAACAAACCGAACCAGAAATCTACTTTCACTGGGTCATTGCACCGAGAAATATTTATACCTACGCGTGTAATCGCTGTTGCATTCCTGCCCTCATCCAGTTTCGAAATGGGATTCTTTCGATTTCTGATAATCTCTTTATATCTTGCGACGTTGAAACGAAAATAAATGAACAGGCACGCAAGTGGTGCACGAAGAAAGGAAAAGGAAAAAAAGAAATGATGAGAAAGGATACGAAAGATATTCGAAACAAAGAAACTACCAGTTCACTCGTAGTACACTATGAAGAATTGGAACAATGCTGTCACACGGTTCACCCCGTATAAATGCGAAGGTAATAATCGCGAGCGGACTCGCCTCGTGAACGAACGTTTTACGAGCAGCGGCGCGTAAGCGTGAACGAGAATTAAAATCTGTCGTTTGGTCGAAGATATCGACGACGATGGACTCTCTTTAGTTGCGCCAGTTTTCGATCTTTCTCAAACTGTCGCATCGTCGTGTCATCTTGAGATTTCACTCGTTTACAGGATCATGACTGTGTTTCGATGTCAGTATCGTTTGGCGGGTCGCGGTCGTGAGACAACGACGAGCTCGCGGTTAGTCTTTTCCGTTGGCCGTAAATTCAGCTTGGCGTTCGGCTCTGAAGAAGCGAGAAGAAGAGAAAGGCTGGAAGAGGCGCGGGGTAGAAAACGTGGCGACGACGGCGTAAGAAAAGGGGGCCCCCGTTTGGCTGATACGGACGATCGCTTCGTCTGCGCGCGGACTGATCACTCTGCCGTCGCTCTTATAATTATTATTCGTATTTTAATGGCCGTGGAAAGGCTCGTACGCCTTTGAGGCCGGGCGAAACGACGGCTCCTCGAGACCCCTCCTCCTCTAGTCCGCAGCAGCAGCAGCAGCAGCCCCTGTGCTTTTAAAAATATTGGGGATTTCAGATATCAAATGCCGCGCGCGCTCTCGCGGCAACCTGCTCTCTCGTTCTCATTCTCCAGCTTTCTCTCCTCCCGTACACCAAGAGGGACGTGAGATCTCCCTCTCTTTCTTCGCAGTTCTTTTCTGCCTCCCCGCGTCGACCGCCTCCGGCGCAGCCATTCAATCAGAAGCCGAGGCCGAGGATAAGTCGCGGCTTTCATTTCGAACCCGCTTCTTCACGGGGAACGAACGCACCCGATACCGATAGGTGAACCTCCTCTCTTCCAACTTATCTCTCCACTCTTTCCCCGTGTCGCTGCAGGGGTTCTCAATTAACGCGGATACGCGAGGCAACCGCCAGTCCCCCCGGCAGGCTTTCGCTCATCCATCGAATTGGCGACACTGGAATGTCAAGAAGATCGTGTCCCTCCGGAGGCGGTTGCTCTCTTCCGATGTAACTCCATTTCAATTATAATAATTTAAGGTTATGGCCGTCCTTTACGAGTGGTCATTACAAAAATCACCTCAGAGGCCGAGGACTGAATAAAATCGAGTCAAACGATTGTTTTCTCTGTTTTAGGTTAGATCTGTTCTTGGTCGTAGTGGTTCGATCGAACGACTGCGACTGCCAGAGAAGAACGATGAACGGAGCGAAAACGAAAAGTTACAGTCGATGGCGCGGTCGGGGCTCTGGACGAAAAGAGACGGCCATGAGAATGAGACATCAATCAATTACAACCCTTTGGCCGATTAAGCCGAATCAGCCGGTCGAAGACGATTCGTTTCTCGGTGGCCGTACTCCCCCTCCCGAGTTAATATGAATTAATAGGTAAATATACAATTAGAAGTAATCTATATTAATTAAGGGAGGTCTTGTCTTCGCGGTGGCTCGACTTGCCTCCTTTGTGGCGGTACCGTGAATATCCGGCGATTCATTCATTAACCCTCACCTTCGACCCGCGGACCTCGAGTCACGAAGACTCGAATCATGCTTCGAACAATAACCGAACGGGAGAGAACCCTAATGCGCGATCGCTCCCTTCGTCCTCTGATCATTTCCTCCCTCCCCTATCTATTGCCTTCGAATCGGCCTTAGAAATAATCGTCGGTTCGCTGGACTCGTCACGTTTCTTCCCAATGTTCTATTCGCCATGTGTGAACGTTCTAAACCGACGTGGGTAAAAATGAAATTCCAGCGAGGGATAATCGTGATTTATCGAGTATGTTAATTTTGAGATAAAAATACCTCGGCAGGTCAAACCAAGCGATATATCTGTTTAAACGATTTGATTATCTCGCGGGATTTGAATTCGCTAATGTGAAAGTTTCGCGTTAACGTTGTAATGTGCGTACACCTTTGTTGCAGATGATATTATATTTCGTATAATTAGCTTGAACATAAGGATAGAAATTTAAACACAGATGCGTTAATAAAATGGATACTATTTCTACGAAAAGTTTCCTATATCCAAGTTATTCAAACTTTTTATGTCCAAAATTTACCAATTTTATATTCCGTCGGGCGATAAATCCGATCAGTAATTCACGACATTCGCACCGTCTCTCCCCCAGCTATTTCACAAGCCTCTTTAATTCTTCTTAATCGAATGCAAAGGACACAAACAGGGAGAGAGACGAACGAATTTTTATCGGCACGCGCGATCTCTCCCCCCTCCCGTGGCCCAATTCCAAGCAGATTACGCTTCAGAAAACGATCTCGTTCCGTGGAGGAGGGCGTTTCCGCGATCGTAAAGCGAGAAAAGGAGCGAGACAGTCACCTGGCAGTCGTCCTTAATCCCAAGATTTGGGCGTACCCCTATATTTTGGGATTGCGATAAACAAAAACAGCCGGCGGGGGTTGGCCGCGCGCGCAAAAGAGAAAGAATGAGAATACGTCGCGAGGACATAGAGGGGGGGGGAAGACGGGATGGGGGAATCGTTATTAATACAAAAGGAACGATGGTAGGCAAATCCCAATCTGAAATACGACAGGGAATAATCCTGTTGAGGTTGAAATAAAACGAGAAAACCGCGTTGGACCGCGTTAAGATTAAGCTCGCGACCCGAGCTGCGCAGAGTCACTTGCGTGTCCGCGTTTCACGTAGTTTTTTCGAGGAAGCCCGAGTCGGTCTTTCAAGAAAAATACGATGACGGCCCGTGGAAGAAGGTAAGCGAAATAATTAACCGACTAGCCGCGGCCCACCTGTGCACAAAATCGTTGCATTTCCCGGATCTACGAAGGAAATATACGATGACGGTGGACGGTGGAAAAAAATCATGGGACATTGCGCGAATTTCTATGGAAGAAACTGGAGCCTAGCTTCGTTCGCAATTAGCATTCGTAACGTTCGTCGTTCTCGTTTTTTTTTTTCCAAATATTGATAACTCGTTTAACTTTTGCAAATAAAATATTGAAGAACGAAATATACTTGATGATCCTTGCTACGCAGATCTATCTCGTCAACGATCGAACATCGACAAACTTTGACGACAAGGCAAGAGTTTTCGAAGTATTCGAGCTCGGAACTGTTCATCAAAACGCATTTAGGCTACGAACCGGTGGTACTCCAGCTGCAACCAGGGACACACGAAAGACAGAAAACGCGAGCCACGTGAGAATATCATTAGCAAATTACTCAATTTACGACACTCTGCTGACACCGAGCTGAGTTTCGGCGGACGTGCCTTTGTAATTATTATTTCGTCGGCCATCGTTCTTATTCCGCGCCCTGTCACGAAATGCGTACATGGGCAGGTGCTCGAGTCGAAGGGTCAATTATGGCATCATCAGGATTTAATCAAGATTTCAGGAGCGAATCTTATCGGCCCCGATATGAAGTTGTACGTCGTCTGATGAACTCGAGGGTACTGCGTTACGTTCCACATCATTATTGATTCAGGCCGGGAATTGATCGTAATTATTTCTAACGAGTTACGATTAACATTAATTTTAAAAAAATGCCTGCCGATTTTTCCTTTGGCGTAATGCTAACCTTTAGATTAATTAATCGAAATTGAAGTTAATTCCTCTGAGCTGAACGGAAGAATGATTGCTACTCGTCGATGATAAAACTGACGATACACAGTTTCATTCATTTTCTGCCAAGTTTACCGACAAAATTGCCCACACTTCTTTAACGAGACAACGAAACGTGGGTGGCATTTCCTACCAGTGTCTTTCATTCATTGTTAGTAATTGCTCGTAATTTCCTCGGTAGGTATACTTTCCACGGAGAGAGAAATATTGGCTAAGAGAGCCAGTAAACACTGCGGTCGGTCAATCAGTCTATAGAAAACGTACGTGCTAACAGTAAGAAAGAGGAGCGTCGAAGAGGCCCTCTTCGAATCGTGGGCCCCCAACCCGCTTCCTGAGGTCATATATAATCCCAGACATTAAGTGGAGACCTCCACGGCGCCGTGGGCCCAGCTCGTTTTATCACCACCGCTCATACCGTTTCAATATGCCATCAATAATAACTTCCTTTCTGATATTCTACGGACGCGTGCACTGCGTTATACATTTACAGCCTGGTACCCCCAGTTCGAGCTGCGATCGCGCTCGACGTCTTTTGTAGCCGAAAAGGCTTGGCTACATTGTTGCAGATCGACTGAAAGATGACCGCAATTAAAAACTGGCGGAATTTCTTCGAATCGAGACTCACGATACCAGGATCGGGCTCGTTCCTTTTCTACCCAGGAAACTTTTCAGTCTGCGTCGCGACACCGGTATTTACGTCACCGAGCCGGCTGTTTCATTCGCGAGAACACGACCGGGCCAGGCTCTCTTGGAAGTGTGTACGTTTCGTTCTGTCGATTACGGCGTAGTAAAGTTGTGAAATATCGTCGCGTCGAGCGAGATTGTCCAAGGGGCAGGGGGGCTCTTTTGTTCGTGCGACTTTGTTAAAATTACGAGGGGCGTAAAGGTTAGACGTTGTAAGAAAATGGCATCAGGCTCGAACCTAGGTATGGACGTTTCATTTTATTATCATCGCATTTTACGTATCAATATCTGTTGTGTCAGTACCTGTAATTTGTCGCTTTATTTTTGAAATTGTCTATTCGCGATTCGAGTAATTAGACGAGAGGAAAAGTTAGCTTTACACGTACTTCGATGATAAATCTATCGGCATGAAATTGGAAAAGCCACGAGCCGCAAAACTAATTCACGCACGCGCGAATTCACGAGTGGCTTTCGAGGAAACTGCCGCAACTAGTCGGCAGTCGAAGAGAAAGTTAACGATAGACGATGCCACGGTAAACGATCGAATGATTTACGTGGCTATAATAGCTAATTAAGAGGTAATTGTGATATAGTAGACACTCAGTGTATAAATATGGATTGATATCGGTGGTATACTTTCGCGGATCGTCGTGAACCATTAACTTTTTTATTAGATTGCGTTTCAAAAGGTTACAGTTCGTGTACCGAGATTGTCAGCCATTAATCAGATTTCGAGAAATGTTTTATCGCCGTAGCTAACATATCGATTAAGCGCTTAATGATCTCGCGTATTTTTAGCTGTAATAACACCTTCTCGTAGATTCGGTTGCTTCTGAAAATACTTGAGGAGCAGTGCAAACGAGATAAACGAACCAAGTATAGAACCAAGTGTGAGATGGCGGAAGACTAATGGGTGAATTTCAAACGTTTATAAAAAGACAGCAAAATCAACTCTGATTGATATCAATATATGATATAATATGATAAATGTTCCTCAAACGTATAATTTACGATTACGAAAAAGAATTTAATTCACCTCTTTCTATTTTTACCTTCGAAGGGATTGGCACGTATATGCGTGTAATAATTATGAACTATTACACTTGTTTCGAGATGTATGTCACGGTATGTTACACATTTTCTCAGGGGAAAATATACTAGATAAAAAAAATCTGCATAGTAGAACTTGGTATAATTTTATTAAAAGTTAATGTACGAAGATTTATATTTCATGTACAAATGCATACGAATTCATAATGTCAGAAAAACCGAGTGGTAATCATTTCGATAACTATCTCGGTATTAAATAAAATATTCAAAGGACTTGTTTACGTGGTTACATTGTGCCTATCATTTAAGTTGAAATATAGGAAAGTTCACGCGGCTTGTAAAGTACACGGATATCGCGATTAAACTACTTTTTCATTAGACCGAGAAAATATTATTTATCTGTGCAAAAAGATATTTCACCAGCCACGTGATCATAAATCGCGTTAACGGAAATAGATTTATGAGGATCAAGGTGAATCTTTCGAAAGACATAAAATTCTACAATCGAGCAGCGAGGAAACTGGTGGCGCGTCTTCCTTGTAGGGAAGTAGGAAGTTAAATGAAATCTTCGAGCGCATTTCCGGCCGATCGTGCGCTACACGGAGAAAGCACACACTTCAGAATTGATTTCATCGCCAGCAAAGCGTGCGCCCGATAAACTATAACACACCTGCACACTCGGTGTGGAATTGGTGTGTGCAGCCGCATGAAAATGAATTTTCATGTGATCGAAAAATCGATGCTCACGGTTTCCAGCCGTGGAACTCGCTGGAAACTCTTGGCAGATAGGAGTAATACTTCAGCGAGCCGATAGATCGGCCGATAACAGGCCAGTGAACCTGACGCATCAGTGACCACATCTTTGGTGATACTTTGGCGATACTTTCGATATTATTTTCAATGTTTCAGTCGTTCAAGTTCAAAAAGAAAAAGAAAAAATAAAATCAAAGAGGATTCGTTTCCTTTAAAATCTATGTACGTTCAATTATAATGAAATTTTTGTAGTTGAAATACTACTAAATGATACGTCGATGTATTTGGACCTAATTAATTAGGTTTCACAGTGAAATACATTGCATACAATTAGTTTCGCGATGTAGTTGAATCAGACGTGCGTTTGTCGATGCGGAGATAGATGCGGAGATTCGAAGAAAAAAAATTGATTGCACACGAGTGTGCACGAGCATCTCCGGGATCACGAGCGTCCCAGAGTTCGATGGCCGCGCAGTGGGGACAAGAAAAACAACAGTATACGAAGAAAAGACCGCTGGCCGATACGATCTTTTCGTGCTAATAATTATTGCATTAATTACGCCGAGGGAAGCGTGCGCATCCACGACGTTTCGAAGATACAAACGCGAGCGTACGCGCGAAAAGAAAGAAAGAAAAAAAGAGAGAAGAGAGAAGAGAGAAGAAACAATCCGTGGTGTACGTGGTTAGCCGCGCGCAGACAGACGCGAGAGTTCGCACAAGAGAACTCGTATAATACGCGAACGAACGCACCGAGGAGGACAGAACGAACAAGTAGGCAGCGTTAGACATTAGCGGAGGCACATGGGTGAGACTGACTTATGAGCCAGATTTCCTGCGATACCAATAGCGATGCCGCGAGGACATGCAGTGAAACGCGTGGGACTTGCCACGAAGACACGCAACTCTGATCGAATAATCTCGGTGTGTGTAATTGTGGACTGCACGCATGGATTATTTCACCGGGCTACCTAGTACGAACTGAAGCGCTACGAGCCACGATCGATGGAATGTTGATGCCGTCTTTGAATTAATTCTTCGGGGATTTCGCAATTTCCTTCCTCATCATCCTGTTCTCCTTCCTTCTACGTTCTACGCGTAACTACGGAGCTCCATGCATGTCGTGATTTTGTAAAAGTTGTAAGTTCGATCGTAAAATTTTATTGCACGTTAGACAAAAGCTTTTTCTAAAACTCTGTTTATTAAATAAATCGTGTCGCTCCCTTACTGTGGACTCGAATTTCAAATTTCGAATGAAACATCTTTTACGATTCTTTGACGATTTCTTTCTTTTTTTTTTTTTTAGAAACGAGCACGAGCTAAAGTCGAGATTTACACGTTTCGAGAACTGAGAGTTTGGACTTATTTTGAATAAGTCGTTTCCTATATATAACGAAATCGCTTTTTTCTTCGAAGAGAAAGTGATCTTGGCTCGAATTCTAGTCCGGCTCTATTTCGCAAGTGGCTCTAGATCGCGAGTGAAGCTCCGAGCCAAGACCGGTGTGCGGTTCGAGGTCGAAGGATCCGACGATTAACGCTATCAATGCAAGCGCCGTCGAAGGTCGGGGCTGAAAATCGGCTGGGAACGCTTGGTATTTGGCAGTGAGCAGTTCGGCCGCGCGGGCTGTTGATGCCGGTCCGCTTCGAAATTCTTAGTTGGCACGCGTGACCGATGTGTACGCGCCACGTTCTGACGAGCTCTCGAGTGTGCACGTCCTCGTTACAAGTCCCACACGTCCCGCGACATGTGCCTCGCCGCGTTGCCGCTTATTACGGACTTTACGAAAGATTTGTCTTATTCACTGCGAATTTCTGTCAGCCCTCTAAACGTTGGCAACATTCGCCGTATTGTTGGGTACCCACGGCCACGAAAATACTTTCCGCAACTACCGGATGACGTTCAAACGAGCCCGTTCAAACACTATGTGCAACACCATGGAGATTGAAATGTCGAGGTATAAATAATATATGTGTGCAGAGAGCACGAGACAGTCTCGCATTCGATAAACACGTGTCTCTTAATCTTAACGCGTAGTTTTCATCGTTTCGTATCAGCCGGTCCGTGCCGATTTCACCAATCGATTATTCGTTTGTTATCGGTTACGAACAAGACTACATACCCACGAATAAATAATTATAATTAGATAATATTTTAGCATAACTTTGAACACTCGAAGTTACTTTTCATCATTTTGACCGTCATATTGAATAATTACTCTGATTGAAATTCACGTTCAATATTAGCCATATGATCACCGTCACCGCTTTCAAATTTATTATCAGTTACCGCTGTACGTTGTCTTCCTCGTCTAGCCACCAATTAATAAATCAAAATTTTCAAATTGAATTATTTTGAATTTCTGCGAAAAGTAAGACTCGGTACACTGGAGGAATTCTATCCGTGTGCCAAAACGATTTTGGCGAACGATATTGTCAAACCATACACACGACACAAGACTGCAAAAGATAGAATCGCGTACGATTATCAAGTGAAATGGGCTGGAATTTAATTCCAAAATTATACAAAACGAAGAAAAATCGGAATGCTTGCACAGGAGGGATCTAAGCACTCTCGAAGTAGATCCGTCACAAGGCAAGATGGCGGGTGATCGACCGTACGATTAGTATTATTCGATCGTCCACGTTTGCTACATGTTCCGCGTCACAACGATAATTAAACAGATCATTAGCGTCATGGCGATGCGACCGGTAGAAAACAGCGGCGAATCGCAACGCCTGCTGGCGCATACCGTTACGCGATGGTTGCCAGCCGATATGGTACCCTGACTAATGCGACCGCGGTGCTGCACCTTGCAAATTGCAGCGGACCGCGGCTGCGTTGCGTTGCTCGCTCTATGGACAGAGAAAAACTATCCGACTGCGATTTAAGAGCGGCGCGCAACAACCACTCTCGGCTTCGGTGACGACTTCGGGACGATCGCAACGATCGTCGGCGACACCTGTCGCGCGGACGCCGCCCATCCCCGGGAAATAACGACCGACCTACCGCGAGTTTATCTCGAAAAGTTTTGACGCGGAGATACGTCTCGATAATTCCTCTCGGGATATTTATGAGGAATCACGATTTCGCGCGTTCGAAGTTCGGGGGTTGATCGAGGGAGGACTTTTATCGTCTGGGTTTTTGTATACACACGTTCCATGTTCGGAAGTTACGAGCAAACGTGGGTACGGCGTGTGTGAAATGAACCCTCAACTTTGCACAATTTTAACGAAATCGATCATCGTGATGATGCAACGACGATCGAAGGAATGGCGGCGAAACGAAGTAAAGAGCGAGTACAAGTGCTTGCTCGGAACGCGAATTTCGGTCATTGCTGTAGTCCCCTAAACCTCTACTACGACGTCACGGAAAATTTCAATTTTCCACACGAGTTAATAGATAATAACGCAAATATTTTTCCGTGTGACGGAAGTCCTGCCGTGGACAAAGGATTCCTTTTCCAACCCCCGACTCGCTCACGACCCTCTATCTCGGCCAGGCCAGCGCACTTTGCACACCGGGAGAGAACGTCTGTGACCAGACAGAGAGAGAGAGCCGGATGGACGATAGCAGTGTGGAAAGAAAGAGGAAGGGAGGGAGCAAGAACCGAGAGGGTCAAGAGGGCGACGGTGGCCAGAGGAGAGAGAGAAAGGGCTCGAAACAAACGAACTGAACGACGAGATCGGCACCCGGTAGCGTTGGCCATTCTATAAATATGTATAGCCAATATCCGCTTACATATTCGACCATGGCACCGGATAATATCGTCATGCAGATCCGTGGTGGGGTTAAGGGTGGATTTCCGGGGATCGGTCGTGCACGTAGCGCGGTTTCCTCAGTTCTGTTGAATCCTTTGAGCGGGGGACCAGCCACGTCATATCGTACGAAAATATCTAATCTGCATGTGTTTACGTTTGACGTGTCGATAGCTACGAGCTCCGCTCTTTCGCCTCTTACTAGCTCGTGAATTGAATTAGCAAGCTGAGACAGGACGAGGTACTCTGATTCGCAAATTTCTGAATTTACCAACGGACAGCAACGAGATGATAACGACGCGGCGAAGAATCTCGCGTACACGTTCTCGACGCGATTAAAACGGTTTCCGTTTAACTAACGTTCTCAGCGATTAAAGAGATCCCTTGCGTTATATATATATATATATATATATATATATTTTTTTTTNAAATGGCTTTCTATAGCCTGTGAAATAATGATAAATCGACACGTTGACGGTCGTATCGGAGCTTCTGCCGATTGTGCAATTATCCTGGCAGTGATTTAGCGTCGTCGCGACTTTGCGCTCGTCGAAATGTCGCCTGGTCCAACTCGTAGATCGCTTCAGATTAATTTCGTTGCCATTAATTACCAGTAAAGATTTCTATTCACGATCACCGTGTATCGTGATCCCTATAAACGATAAACTATGTCCAATTTGTAATTCGGAACACTTTCTCGGGCACAGCGATCACAGATTTGTCACTTTTCGAGTACTTGTATCTGCTCAGAATAATCCGAAGAAACTATTGTACCTACGTTGATTTATCTCAGGAAATCGACTACGATCGAGACAGAGAGAGAGAGAGAGAGAAAAAAAAACGAACAGAGACACGCATAAAGGAAACCAAAGGCTTGATTACATTGGAAAAACAATTTAGTAGAGCGCGCGCGGGGCCATCAAGCCATCACCGTCACGTCGACAGGCGACTGTCCGCGATCTGCACAATAAGTCAATCAGCGGGTCGATCAGAAGTAGACAGACCTCCAACGGTGCGACGTGAAACTCCTGACAAATGATTCTGCCGATACGAGAGGCACGGGAACCGGGGCCGAGTGACGTCTTCATACGGCCTCGCGGTGGCCGGTACACTCCGGTTGGTTGCTTGTCCGTCACACAAATCGCCCGACCAGCCTTCCACCGTGTCACCGATTTATTTTACGAGATGGCCCGTCGTCCTGGCCATCGCGACGCGCCCCCTGTCCACGCTTGTATTGAGTCCTTACGCGACGCGTCCCACGGACCTCTCCCTACACACTCTAACACGTATCGATGCTTTATTGGGATCCATTACCTTTCTATGGCCGCTATAAGTCCTCTCCGGAGGAACGCCGGCTCTCCGGATATCGATACAGGTTTCTCGGTGACCAACTTGGAGAAAAGAAAGAAAGGAAAGAAGATCGTAAAGCATCGCGATCACGTTCACCGCTCGGAAGATCGAACGTTCAGATACGAGCACGAAGATTTCGACCGGGTTTCCTTGCTTCTTCGATGATTCTCGTCTCTTGGCTCGTTCTACTCGCTGCGTACTATTTCAGTCTCCGTGGCAGCATCGCCTCCGACGATCGGACGATGATTATCCGAGTTTGAGATTGGTACAAGGCGTTTCGTGGGATTTTCGAAACAGAAGGTTTTCTCTTAAATTTTGCAATTTTATCTTCTCATCTGTGCTGTTAATTTCGTTTCTGGAAATTTATCGTGATTAATAGATTGGAATCGACGCTGGAGTGCGTTCTTTTTTTTTTTTTTTTTTTTTTTTANCTTATTTCTACGTTCTTTTATTTTTACGGTACAGTGGACCAAGGATTGCTATTTTACGTACGAATCTACAGAGAAATGAAAAAAATGGCAAGAATTTTGTAGATGTTATGAAAAAAATTCAAAACAATTAAAGCAAAAGCAAAAGATTCAAAACAATTAAATTCAAAACAATTAAAGCAAAAGCAAAAGCAAAAGATTTAAAACAATTAAATTCAAAACAATTAGAGAAAAAGCAAAAGATTGTACCAAAAAAAGTCTTCACCTTTTCTTTATTTCGATTCAGTTACCTATACATGTTATATGCATAACCATTTTTACA
Organism: Lepidotrigona ventralis hoosana; assembly: GCA_002806875.1. NCBI lineage: Eukaryota > Metazoa > Arthropoda > Insecta > Hymenoptera > Apidae > Lepidotrigona > Lepidotrigona ventralis. Next base: position 3,163 of record NIPQ01092040.1, on the reverse strand, counting down.
TGTCTTATATTGCACTAATTTCTTCCCACTGTTGTGGTAACGAAGCTAATATTGAAAAATTTGAAAGTGTCAACATTCACTCGAATTATGTATTTCTACTAATCTTGGCATCGGTCACCGGTGATCTCCATGACATTCAACACTTCTCAAACATTTTCTCCTCTTTGACATCCACGTCTATTTTCCAACGATCCTCCCTCGAGCTTCCTAAGAACGATCGCTAGGTAATATCGATACAATGGAAGAGTCAACCAAGATACGATTGTTCTGTTTAGGAAATTCATCGACTTTCTAATAGTACGAGGACCAACAGGGAAATCAGTTGGCCTGACCGAACGAACGAAGCCTCAACCGGACGCCGAAGAATGCTGAGAAAGTGGCGAGGACAAAAGGTGCGGGATCGGCCGGACAATTTCCTGGTAGCCAGTCTCCCAGCCGGGAGACGGTCCTTGGGGCAACCCTTAATTACCGGCAGCAATTAGAAAATTGCGTCAGCCCAACCTGGCCGCGATTCATCATCATCCGTTTCGAACAATCGACCTGCCTGGTCGGTTCCTCCGTCTCTTCTCTGCGTAGCCATTGCTCTAGATTTCCAGCTGATTTTACCTGGTTCGGCAACGCAACCAGGTAGTAGAGAAGATCCAGCTTGGAAATTGCGAAAGTGGCGAAGTGAAAAGGTTTCCACAGGTACGAGGGACGACGTGTTGCGCGGGAGGGGGGATGAAACTTTCGTTCTTGCGGTAAGAAAAATTGCCCAACATATTTCACCCGTGCTTCCCGGCGGGGCTTCCACTAACTCTCGATGCCCTGGCCGATATTCGTCCGGCCTCGGAGAAATAGATCGACGATCGGAACCATTATTCAGAGGCGACCGCTCGAAAACGGTTGGTGAGAGGGGGCGGATTATGCCGCTGGATCTCCGGGTAAATTGGATCGCATTAGATGCACGCGGGGATTAATGGACTGTGTTATCGAGGGAACAGGTTTCTCCCCGAGAGAAATATATACCGGGGAAAAGTTTGAATTATTGGAAATTCGATGGTTTGTTGATCGCCTAGAACTTGGTTGTTCGATCATTAGCTCGATGCAAACCCATAAGCGTTGTCGTTTCTCGATATTGTGCAAAACTTTTTATTTTATTTAAGAGATAATACAGTTTTGATCTATAATATAAGTTACCAATAAACACACTAAATGTCAATGCATTTATCTAGAGTATAGATTGTGTTATAATAAGTTAAAGAATATAGGTTATGTTATTAATAAGTTAATAAGTGCCCACTAGAGGGCAATGTTTATTAAATTTGGAGAAAACGACATCACTAAAACGACTACCCCTAATATTTTTCAATGTGTGTTTTTTTGAATTTCGTTCGTAAAAGTTGCTGGAAATATGAACTTAGCATTTGGAGAAGATCAGAGACAATTCTATCGATGTAACAGCTCCAGCAATTTTCAAATACCAGATAATTACGAGTCTTAAAAATCCAGTGATTTCTCAATTCACTTGGCGGCTGGATCGATTGCCACTTTCCACGACATTCCTAGTCAGTCCATTATTTATCGAGTTTTGATACATTCCTATTTATTATAATTTATGCGCGATCAAGCGTGTCCGGGCTGACTAAGAATACCGGTTTCTATTAACAAGATTTAAATCACGACGTCTAGCGGTGCAATTTATCTCGTCCGTGATTCTTCTTCGTTTGAGAAGTATAGGTATCCAAAGACAACTTTTATTGCTTTCTTAACACCTTCCAGCTACTCGTACACTCTCAAACAATCCGTGCATGCGTTTCCAATCGTTGATTATCAACGGCCGTTGAATCAACGTTACAAATTGCCGAGATTTCGCAAATATCTGGACAGAGACACAGAAAAAAAGAGGATGAAAAAAAAGACAGAAAATTAAAGAAAAGGTTCAAAGACACGGAAATTTCTGCCAAAAATATAGAACTTTTTACCAAATTCTATATTTCATTTTCAACTAGATATCAAATTCTTGCAGCGAAAATCGAAATCGAACGTGCTCGGACGGCTGATTAAAACTAGAACTACAAAATGGTCAAAATGACCAATTTATAATTTTTGTTAAACAATAGCAATGTATTGTTAAAGATTTAAATAATTTTTAAACGAAAGCTTGCACTATAACGTTTCTCTATTTTCTTTTTTTTTTTCTTTGACTTTAATGTCTCTGATGGAGATTTTATGCTTTATGCGGTTTCGGTTCTAGTATTAATCGGCGTACAAATGCACACGATCAGACGCAACAGAGTATACCGATACATTGTTGCAGCCACTGTGCGGATTATATATCCTCGTAATCTCGGCCCACGCGCAATTTTTCGCATCGGCGTCGTCGGTGCGACACCGGGGCCGTGTAGCGCGTCGATTTTCAATCTCATCCGCGGGGGCAGCCGCGGCGGTGGCATCCTGCCCGCAAGAAAAATTGATACGTGGGCCTCTAATGGCCCAACAAAAAACGGACCCAACAGGGACGCGACAACAAAAGCGTATGCATATTATGAATGGATGGACCAGGCGAAGGAAGAACGGATGCCAGAAATATATTGCCTCGGTGTGCACCCACTCTCCGCGAGAGTGCACACGTGGTCCGGGACCCAGGACCCGGGATCCGGCACCCGGTGGGGGTGGAGAGGCAGAAAAAGCAGGGAGGAGGTGTAGAAGTGCGGAGAGAAGAAGAAGGGGAAAAACGAGGGGTCGAAGAGAGACAACGGAGACGGAAAGACGTAGCGAAAGAAGGAGGAAGAAGTCGAGGACGTGGAGGAAAAGGTGAAGGGGAGGGAGCGAAGGTGAAGGAAGAAAAAGGAGGATAAAGTTGCGAAGCTCGCGCATCCCTCCTTTTATCTGGCTTTGTGACGAGGAGCAAGCGAGGCCTGCACGACAGAAAATTAGTAAAATCCGGCGGGTAGCGCGTGGAACTGTCTGTCCTGTTGCCCCGAGTCGGATTTATAAGGAGCGAAGCCACGATTTATGCCGGGGCCTTGGTTATTTATCGATTTCGATGGTGCACGCGATACCGTTGCACGGATATCGATACGTTCTTGCCTCGAACGCCCGGTCTCGGCTCTTTTTTTTTTCTTTTTTTCTTTTTTTTTCTTTCTTTTCCTCTCCCTTTTTCCCATTTCATTCCTTTTCA
>NIPQ01092039.1:0-31286 GCA_002806875.1 Lepidotrigona ventralis hoosana | reverse complement strand
GAGAAAGAAATTTTCTTTCCTCATTATCGTACTGCGCGCGTCTCGTTCGTCATTGTCATAAATAATGCAAAAACATACTAGTCCACGTGCCTGAATGCTAGGATTATTTTACGGTTCATAAAGATAATTAAAGATAATAAAATAAGATAAAAGAATTTGTATAATCAGAAATTTAATTCGTCACGAATGAAAGTTTAATCGCTGTAATAAAGGTTTGATAGATTCAAAAATAATTTACCAAGCGGGAAATATTTCGCAGATGGCGCCAAAATTCTTAGTGTCATTTAGGCATTTAAATGGAACGTTACACTTTTTATCTTGGAGGAGATGAGCCGTATGTGACACGAGACCAATGACCCATGAACAGCATCATTCAAACTTATCTGTATATCTTATATAAACCTCCACGATATATGAACAACTAAGACACAAGTCATTTCTATAATCATATGTTCTGCAGCCTTGAACAACCTTGTACGGAGGTTAAGTTCGTAATTTTTTTAAATATTTCTTTAGAATACTATAGTATATGCGTTACTCATATATTTTTTTGTAATACGCGACACTTTCGAATAGTTTGAACATCTATCAAATATTATGTATGAGCATTATGTATAATACATATATAATACATGTATAATACGTATATGTACATATACGTATACATTTTAGATTTCACATTTTATATATATCATATATACATATATATATATATATATATATGATATTATATATATATATATATATGATATATATAATATATATAAATATAAATATATATATATAAAATATATAACGTTATATATATATAGATAATATATATATTATATACGTTATATATATATAGATAATATATATATTTATATATTATATACGTTATATATATATAGATAATATATATATTTATATACGTTTAGGTACAATATTTCAATAAATGGAATAGATTTACAAATTTTTGTAAATTATATTTCAAATATTTCGCACATTTTCGAATATGCTTCTAAGTCTACTGACTTTCAAATTTCCCACAGATGCATAACCATCCACAAATTCTCAATCATTTTAATTCATCTTGTATCTCTTCCTAATATACATATATTCTTTTATCTCTGAGAGAATGGAAGGGATGAGATAACGTACAACAAGAAAAGAGCTTCAGATGCATAACCATCCACAAATTCTCAATCATTTTAATTCATCTTGTATCTCTTCCTAATATACATATATTCTTTTATCTCTGAGAGAATGGAAGGGATGAGATAACGTACAACAAGAAAAGAGCTCAGAGTACAGAGATCGCGACCTGGCTGCAGCAGCAAATAACATAACCTATGATCTGATTTACGCCAAGTGGAAAGAGTGTGTGTTCATCTCAGGGGTCGCATTTTGCGCACGCTCTGTTCTGCAGCGATAGAGTACAGAGATCGCGACCTGGCTGCAGCAGCAAATAACATAACCTATGATCTGATTTACGCCAAGTGGAAAGAGTGTGTGTTCATCTCAGGGGTCGCATTTTGCGCACGCTCTGTTCTGCAGCGAGAGCACGCAGACAAGAGCGTGGTTGGAGTATCACCAGGGGACAAGTATCACCACTGGCAAATTCGTGGAAGCTAACGGCGGTCACGTCTGAGCCCTCTGTGAAACTGATAAACGCATTCATTCCGGCTGGCCGAATGAGGTTTTAAGGTGAGAGAACGGTGCAACGTGTGTCGGGCGAAGAATGCGTAAGGAAAGCTTTCTAGAGGTCCCCGAGATCCTTCTCTTTAATCCGCGACAGAGCATGAAACTTAAAAGCCAGACCCGTGATATGCGTCTCAAAGGCGATGGTCCAACGTGAGTTGACTTGAAGCACTTAGAACCAAAGCATACTTGTGTTAGAAGGCTAGTAACCGTTCCATCAAGTTTGTCGGTCTGGTGGTTCTGACCAGGACGCTATTGGTTGTTTCAACTAGGGAAGGTAAGAGCTACTTGAAATTTTTCATTGGAGCATCCATACATAGGGTAAAGTTTCATTCAAGTTATTCTGTTATTAAGTTTATTATTCTTTATTATTCGTGTGATTAATTCAAAAATATTTTATCAGCTAGAATAAATTATATGAGGAATAAATTCTCCTCCTATAAGGATTGCAATCAACAAATCTGATTTCGAAAAAGTAATATCTATCACACTGGAATGTCGAGTAACTGCAATCGAAGGCTTCGGAAAAATTTAAAATGTTGATACGATAGAAGACGCGTAAAATGGCGTTAATACGACATTTTTGTCCGTGAGAAAATGCACGATACAATTGTAAAGTCAGTTGAAAAGGAATCGTCGTGACTCCCTATTAGTCAATCGATTATTTCATTCGAATTAGTGTTTTCTGTTATTATTTAGTCTTCTTTCCTATTTATGCATATCGAGAGCTAATAAGTTAAATTTTTCTGTTTGAGCATGTAATTGAGACAATCGAACATAAATAGAAAGTCTTTAAACCGTTTAAACCGTGTCGTCATATCAGTTCTTGCTTTCGTTGAGTGACAACCTATTTTTCTGCTTTCTATTTGTTCTTACAATTATGGGTAGTCGTTGAATATGCCAGTTTTTAATTTATTTGGTAGAATTTCTGTTTTAAATTTCAATTTTAAAATTTACTATTGATCTAGATTGCGCTTATATAGATAGGAGATATAAAAAAGAGATCAAGGCTATCAATTAATTAAGTCACGATGAACATTAAGATTTCAAAGTCGAGAAATCAGTATCTATAAGTAACTGCAACAGTTTTTTTTTCCATTGAAAAATTCCTCCAAGTCAGTTCTCTATCAAATTCCATAAAAATGATTCATTTTAAATTTTTTATTTTATTTATTATTTATTTTTTAATAGAATTTTACATGTTATCGGGACTAACTAACATAGAAATAAATAAGTTAGAAAATAGAAAATTTATTTATTGTATTATTTAGTTTATTTCTATTGACTTTACCTATTTTATTTATTATCTATTTTTGAGTGTAATAGGAATCTGGTGAAAGAATAGAAAATAGAAACTTTATTTATGTATTTTAAATATTTAGAATTTTATTTATCTAAATATTAAATGGTAAAGCTCGATAATGAAGTCAGAAAATATTGTTTACTGGATTTAGACACATAGTGATTAGTTTGACCGATAAAAACAGTATTTTTATTTCCATGCTTATTGCAACACTCTTAATGACGTAACTAGATACTAATATAAGTGCTTTACATTAAATTAAATTAAATTCGTAGCAAGACAAGATAATTTGTATAACAGATAACAAAGATGATAAGGATAATTCATATAACAGATAAAATATAATTTATTATATTTATCATTTGCTAATTTTTTTTTATTATTAAAGAAATTGAAATGAGATTTTCTATCAAAATGGGGGAATATGATAGTTATCTTTATATATAAAGAATTAGAAATATTAGAAATATTTTTGCAACACCTATTTTATTTTTTTCTAAAATGACATTAATTAAGTTACAAAATTAAAATATTCTGTGCATAAATTACAGTCTTATATAATACAAAACCTATATAATATAAATATTTAAATATCAAGCTATTTACAATGTATTGATTTAAACATTCATTTCATTGTATGTTTTTATTGTTTTTAATTCATTTAATCTAGTTTAATGACTTAACAATTTAATTATCTACTGAGAATACGAAAATGGTATTTCGTGAATTTATTTGGTACAGTACAACGTTAGATGTCGCGTCGATACCATTTTTCATCGAATAATCTCGTACATAATTGTCATTAAAAAGAAAATTGGAAAATTCGTCTTGTTGATGGTGAGAAAAATATTAATTTATTTTATTTTATTTGTTAATGGAATGTACATTATTTTACTGTATAAATGGGAATGAAATATTTTCCACCTTTGAATTCGTACGTTCCTGATCCCATTATTATAACTTCATATATTGCGCGTGTGCAGCAATTTCTCCGAGAGTCAGTGTAGTTCAATCTGAAAATTCAATTAATAGGTGTTCATTTAATCAAAAGGCTCTCGTAAGTTGCATAATGTTTCCCTCTTTACAAACTTGATGAGCTGGTCTAATTACATATACAAAAAATAAGGAAAAATAACATTGAATGATTCCAGTTTAGATTCTATAAAGTCCTGATTATGTAATGCCATTATATTCAAATGTATATATATGTGTATGTATACATATATATGTGTATACAGATTTATCTATATCTATTTCAAATCTTTCCATCATCTACGTACAGTAAATTCTACAAGTATTCATACTTCTGTTAATTTTTCTTTTTTTGACTTTTAATTTAATTTTAGCAAAATTTATTTTAGCAAAATTTATTTTACTAAAAAACTTAACCAGTTATAATACATACTTATATAGTCTGTTATTTGCTCAAAAAAGTAATAATTGAGCTAATCATTTGTAATGAATTGTGGAAGTATGAATTTTTTTACAATGTACTGTTGGTGGGACTAATATAATGTGTTCATAGATTGAAAAACGCTAAAGGCCATATACATCAATGTGAGAATTCTGTGAATCTTGTTGGACTATGAAAAGTCTTCTATTGAAACCATGCTGTTAATAATTTTCCTTTGAAACTTTATATTAGTTCATTTTTTTAAATATTTCTTGCTGTTTGTTCAATTATAATATTGGTTCAAATTAATGCAGTACTGAAAGTTAGATACTTCTTGTGACTCCAGGTCTATACCTGTCATTGAAAACTTCATAAATTACTCGTTCTCACTCCTAAAATACATTGACATTATCTGTTATTACTTAGATAATCCTTTTTGCAGATATTTTTAGAACATCTTTTTGCTGCTCTCTCATCTCATTTGTGCTGCTTTAATCACCTATTTGTGAGTGACATTGCTGATCCAGTTGTTACGTGTTTTCATGCTTTTTTCGACAAAATGTCAAATTATTGCACCGTATGCGACAGTAATAAGTTAATTTTAGCTGTTAACCGTTTTTTTTTATTTTGCAATATCTCTTTCTCTCTTGACTCCATCCGTTTGTTTGCTTTTAGCGCCCTGCGCATGCGCGGACGTCCTTCCCCCCACTCTACGATCGTCAAGCGAATTAGCGGAAACGTCTGGTAACTGGAGGTAAAAAGAGAGGACCGACCGGTGAAACGATGCCGCAGGCACGCTGGTGGAACGCTGTTATCGCGAGCAGTCGGCCTAGGACGTGGGAACAACTGACTGCTTCCGCGGGGTCAGGGACGTCGAGAGGCAGAACATCTGCACGTTTGACGGCTGCTGAGTCGGTAGTCCACCGGCCGGCTTCCGATAAAACACATCATCGCGGCATGGCGAGCGGTCCACCTGGGAGTAAGGTCCTCACCGAGGACAATGTCTTCACCAACCTTCGAAAGATGGAATATGCAGTGCGTGGTCCTCTCCTTCTGCGCGCTCTCGAGATCGAGAAGGAACTCCAAAAGGTAAGAAATCATGGTCATCATCATTATCATCATCATCATCATCATATATATGTATATACATACCGATAAATGCGATAAGAGGTAACTGATCATTTCCGGTCACCAGTTTCCCTAGCTTAATCATGCGCTATCACATCAAGGTTTTTTGCAAGCCCGACAGAATACCGATTTTACCTACTGCAAAATAGGAAGATTCCCTAATCATTTGGAACATTTGAATTTTATAACCTTAAACGATACGAAGATACTTTAGTGAATTTCGTAGAATTTGTATGTACTATACACCAAGTTTAAACTTGACGTAGACTTCATTTGCGTTGTTAGTTTGAAAAATATTAACATTCCATTGCAAGGCTGATTCGCGTGATACATTGTGTTGTATCCTTTGGTATCGAACGCTTCCATCGAAATCGATCGACTATTTAAATGGACGCAACCTACGGAAACGAAATTGGGTTATAATGGTCCGATTTCAGCTGTTTCGGATAATTGACAGCTACGATAAGGAAACGCGAATGGTATTCACGGTGTAATTTTACATCTGTGAAGGACGTAGCTTTGAGTGTAGAATGAACTGTGAGAGCAGTACATTTTTGTCGGTTTGTTTTATTTATTATATCTGGAATATTTGTGCATGGAAATTTCTAATGTAAATATCGTTTAAAGAAATCTGTTATCTGTCTTTTCTTTGGTTGTTAATGATAGGGCGAAAGTAGATAATACAGATAATATATGAGAGAAGTGCGATTAGATGAAACTTAAAATCAATTAATAAATATGTTTTGACGTGGCTTATCAAGAAATACTGTTCTAGTTAACGAATTATGCAGCGTAGATAAAGTAACATTTCAAACTTAAAGAAGATTGATATTGCTTAAAATTTAAATTTACTGATACATATAAATATATATTTTACATATTTTATAGTTTCTATATATTTTACATGTTTAAATAAAAGTACAGGGAAAAAAGGAATAAATAGTGGAGATTAAATGACGATACATCGACGATACATCGAATACGAGTTCGATTGATGTTGGAACCACCTGTCGCTGAGGGCTTGACTCAAGGTGTAAATCACTAAAAATAGTGTTTCAATTGACGTCAATTAGTATAATAAACGGATGTTGTGTGAAACGACAAAAATATTTTATTCACTTTTCAAATAAAATTCCAATCGAACTTTACTTATGTACGTAGCTATATACTCTATTTAATTATGTAGTACAAGAAACACATACAGACGTAATTGCATTATGAATCAATATTTAAAATTATGAAAGAGTATGTGTATGCTATACATACACATGTTATATATAATCATAATTCAAAATTAAATGAATTATAATTTTGTTGTTTTAAAATAAGTTTTATTTCTATGATTTCTATATTTATTACAAAAAGAAAAAAGCAAATATAGAAACTATGTGCATGTACTATGTAATTACTGTACGTGATATATTTGTATTTATAATTTTCAAATTTCGCATCATTTAAGAACTATATAAATTTTTACAATTAATCGTCTGAAAACGAGCATCATTAATGTATTAAATGAGAGGAATATTGAAACGAGCTAGTGAGCGGCTGGTGACTAAGAATAAGCTTAGTATGTAATAAGAACCATTTAAATGGCTTGTTGATTGACTGTGCAATTTGATACCATAAACTGTAAAGAAAGAGATAAACATGCGGCAGCCTTGATATATATGTATGTTAACTCGTGTTACGCATCAATAATATCATCTTGTGTCGAACATACTATTTAAATTCTAAAAAAAAAAGAACATGTATAAAAATAAATATAAAAGTAAGTAGTATATAATATTTCAATAAAAGTTAATAATTTTTGTATAATGTACAATGGTAGTTTTTACAGAAAAATAAAAAAGAAATATTTGAGGAATTTAGAAGTTTACAGAAATATACAAAAATTGAGTATAGTAAAGTTAGATACAATTTATTTATTTATTACGAAATATCGAATATTTATGAACTTTATGAATACCTATAAATGGTCTATATATTTTACGTCTATTTGTTTATGAAAATATGTTTTCATTTTAGGATAATCTATTTCGTGATTACGTGACTTTTGTGATAAATAGTCGGTGATCGCTTGACTTTCTGGAATTCTTGAACTGAGTCATGAAGAGGGAATAATGCCAACGAGAGTATTTCACGCACGTCGTAGTTATTTCGTTATAGGTATAAATGAAACAATTGCCACGAGATTTAATTTTTCTAGAACTATTATCAGAAATTCATTAAAAAAAAAAATCTCCAATTGGTATTAATTAAAAAGAAGTGTAACTGAGCGTTATAAAAGTTTAAAATTTTATTTAATCTTATGCTTGACTTACGTGGTTATTATTCTGTATATGTTGAGTGATATGAATGTATACATTGCGTAATGTTTGCTTGATTGAATCGATGCATTTAAGTTAGATTAAACAATACGCGGATAAGGAAGAAAAAATATTTCATATAAAATGAAAGAAAAATATACAGTTTACTTATGATCTAATAAAAGCAATAAGTGACGAGAAAAATCCGATATTTGCGCTACTGATAAGCTTTCACTCTGCTAAACCTGCAGACTAAATATAATTTATAATAAAAGCGAAGGAATATTGTAAATTAATAATTTCACATAAATCATGATTACTATCATTCACGTATTGTAAAATGCACATAGAAGTAGGTTAATTAATTAAAGAACAGAGTCCCAGTAAAATTTCAAATAAAAAAATTATAATAGTTTAATGTTATTAATATTATAAAAAGATCAAAATAGCATAGTACTTATGTATACCTAATTAATTACAAAGATATTCACATTAATATTTAAAATATTTATAGAACAGTATAGTTTTGTAGTATAAATTTTATTTAAATATATTAGCTATTAGTAAATTTTATTATAATTACCAATAAATTTATAAAGTATATTTTATATGTTACTAAATATATTACTAAATATATAACTAGATATATATATTACTATATTACTATATATATTACTAAATATATACATTACTAATATATATATATATATATATATATATATATATATTAATTATATATTACTATTATATTAATATATTACTAAATATATATATTACTAAGTATATTATTAAATATATAAATATACTAAATTAATATATATTATGTTAATTATTAACACATTATTTTGTTTCAGGGAGCTAAAAAGCCATTCAAGGAGGTGATAAAAGCGAACGTGGGGGATGCACACGCTATGGGCCAGCAGCCTATCACCTTCTTGAGGCAAGTACTGACCTTGACGGTGTCGCCAAACCTTCTCAATGATCCTAGTTATCCCGAGGACGCGAAGGAACGAGCGAGGACTATATTGTGCCAGTGTAAAGGAGGCAGCGTTGGTTCGTACTCGGAATCGGCGGGAATCGAAGTCATCCGGAAACATGTTGCCCAATACATTCAAGATCGTGATGGGATTCCCTCTGATTATCATAACATCATCCTCTCGAACGGCGCCTCAGATGGAATCAAAGTGTGCAGATTATTTCTTTTGTATTTCATTGTTAAGCACAATAGGAGCGATATAACAAGATCATAAATTAGAACAATAGTTTTATGATTTTAGTATATTGCTTCTATGCATGGTGTTTCAAAATTATGAGCCAGTTTAGCACGCTTTACAAGAAAAGGAATATTTTCTGTTTAGTAATATAATGAAAATGGATAAAATTAACTATTGAAATTCAAAAATTGATGAATATTATGATTAGATAGACATGCCAGATTAGAATGATGCTGATTAAAGGATGATTAAATATTTGGGAGAATGCGAAAACAAAAATATTTATTTATAAAATAAATCAATAAATAGTATTAGAAGATTTGGACAGGCTATATAATTTTAAGCTAAGTTTGTAGATGTGAAATCAGACAGGCTACATATTTTTAAAGCCTCATTGTTAAAAAAAAGAGCCAAATTCGATATAAATTTAAACAATTACATTTGTTTGATGAACTTGTAGTTCTGAAACATCTGTGTATTATTTTAAATGATCAGGTCACATATTACGCAACTACAATCTTTGAATATTTACAATCCGTTAACAAATGTTCAAATAAAAAATTCAAATTATTCTGTGACCTTCAGTTTAACTTTGAAAGAGTATATGAACAATCTATGTAATCACTTTCGTTGCATTTATGTTACAGTCTTTCCTGAAACTGTTCAATGAGAAAGTAGATGGAAAACCATCGGGAGTGATGATCCCAATTCCACAGTACCCTCTATACTCTGCCACTCTAGCTGAATTTGGCTTGGCCCAAATTGGTTACTATCTCAATGAGGAGAACAAGTGGGCGCTGGATATTTCCGAATTAGATAGAGCATTAAATGAATCAAGGAGAATATGTAACCCTCGTGTGTTAGTCGTAATAAATCCTGGTAATCCAACTGGACAAGTCCTTACGCGGACCAATATCGAGGATATCGTCCGGTTTGCTTATAAAAACCATTTGTTCCTATTGGCTGACGAAGTTTATCAGGATAATGTTTATGACAAAGATAGTGCCTTCCACTCGTTCAAGAAGGTGATGACAGAAATGGGAGAACCTTACTGTAAAATGGAGCTGGCTTCATTCATGTCTGTATCTAAAGGTACACTCTAATTTGAAATCAAGTTGATTTTTTATTTAATTTAATTGCTAATTATAAATATTCGCTATTTTCCAATATGTCTAGCTAAGAAATAAGTAGTTAACTTCAGAAAGTAGTTAGCTACGTCAGATTCTTATAATACTTGATATAAAATTGTCCAGTATTATTTTTGGAAAGTTCCAAATATTTGTTGAAATAGATATTAATCTCTTTATACGCGCATGTTTCAGGTTACATGGGAGAATGTGGAATCCGCGGCGGGTACGGGGAATTTATCAACATGGATCCTAAAGTAATGGCGATATTATTGAAATCTATCTCAGCGATGCTTTGTCCTACTGTTCTTGGTCAAATAGTGATGGACGTTGTGGTAAATCCCCCAAAACCAAATGAGCCATCCTATCAGTTGTTTCAAAAGGAAAAACAGCACACTTTATGCTCTTTAGCAGAGAGATCTCAATTGGTGGTTGATACATTAAATAGCATTCCAGGTTTTAAGGTATTTTTCAAGAATTTATTATAGAAATTTCAGACATCATTAATTAGAATTATAAATTTTCCACGCGTGGAACTTCTAAATTGTTATTAAAAGAAAGAAAACTTCAAGATTTCAATCTTTGACAGGTTAACCCAGCTATGGGTGCAATGTACGTATTTCCGCGAATCGAATTGCCCAAAAAAGCCATAATCGCAGCGGAGAAAGAAGGTCAACAACCTGACGTCTTTTACGCGTTTAAGCTGTTGGAGTCTACCGGAATCTGCGTAATACCGGGTTCCGGTTTTGAACAGCGACCTGGAACCTATCACTTCAGAACGACTATCTTGCCACAAAAGGAAAAAATGAAAACGATGCTCGAGAATCTAAAGCAATTTCACATTAGGTTCCTCGAAGAGTACAAATAATGAATATGATGGAAATTTTCATGCATTTTATTTCATCCTGGACGTGTCAGGGTTCATACATCAGTATTAAATTATCACAAATTCTTTATTCGGAGAAATTGTCAAAATGTATATTATCTTGCATTTCCCAACGAGGAAATATTATAAAATGAATTTATAAGATTATATTAAATCTGTCATGTATCTGGCACAGAAGGGATTATATGAGTCTATGTAAATGTATTATTTACACGAAATGAAATTCACAATTCATCGAATACTTGTATATAGTATGTTGTAGTTACATTTGAAAGATCGTATGGCATAGAATCGATGAGCTTGTTATTTCAGAACTGTTGGAATGTATGGTGGGTGTTTGTACCATAATTCGTGAATAACTAACAATGTTTTTTTTATAATACAACGAGATTACATTGCAAACAAATTATATATTAAAAACTTGCATTGAACAAACCACAACTTGTCTAGAGTTCTAGAGAAATAAACTGTTAACACATAAGCAAGATATATGTATGTGTAGATGAGCCTGAAAAATGATTTTCGTGTCTCTGTCATGTATGACTCCGTTTACGATGAAGTTCACCCACCAGAGAAGATTAATGTGTTCACGTTTGTCCAAGATACTCGATGTTAATAAAATAAAAAAAAAACGTTCAACGACATACTCAATATTTTAGTAATCGATACTTACACGTAAACATACGTAAGAAGTTCACTAACTCGTAAATAGATATGATTGAAAATCACATCGAAGATTTTGACCCGATAAAGAGCTACTTAACATTCAAGTATTAAACGAGATCAAAATGATCAGGTGTTCATCCATACTCTACAAACAACTGTTATGCTCTTTTTACTGAGTGTTTAAACGATTATATATTCGTTATTTAAACAATTTGTGAAACAAAAATTTAATGTATTCCAAAGGAAGATGTATCAGGAAAACGAATTTCTCGAAGAGGAAACGCAAAAAAATCGAAAAATAAAAAAATAGATATACAAAACAATCGACTGATTATTATTTAAAAAAATATGTATGTATATATATATATATATATATTTTTTTTTTTATTGAAAGCTTTCGCCGTTAGCAGAAATTCTCGGCGAAATTGAAAGTTACATAATTAAAATTTCAATTCAAAGAGTACAAATTCTACAGATCAGCTGCGAGCCTCTCGATCTCTTCTGCGAAGAATCTCATGTCAGCCTCGGTGAGGCCAGAGTTTTGCAAAACGAGCCTGAAAAAGTTAGGTAGCTCGCGTAGAGGCTGATACGTGATCAACATCGAGCCCTTCTTCATCATACGCTCCTTTACTGCTGGCCCGATTTTCTGGAGAGCCTTCGACAGTTCGTCGCCTTGCAAGTGACGCTTCGAGGGTGGCACGTACCAGAAACAAACGTTGGTACACTCGGGCTCGAGCATCAGCTTGAAACCTTCTCGGTGTCTTATGTAATTCGTGAAGTACCACGCCAGTTCGAACACTCGATCCACGTGTTTCTCCAATCCTCGAGTGCCCTTCGCCTTCCACATAAACCAGAATTTCAGCACGTCTGCCCTCCGGCCGCACTGAATGTGCTTGTCTCCACTGTCGAAAGAAATATTATAAAATTTATCAGGTTGAAAGAGATAACTGGCTTTTAAACCGTGCGCTGCTTGCAGGAGACTCTCGTGACGCAGCAACAATGTCGAACATTGCTGCGGAGCGGCCAGTAATTTGTGTGGATTCCAAGTGACAGAATCTGCCAGCTCAACACCAGCCAGGAGATACCTGTGCTTCTTTGACATCAAAGCTCCACCTCCCCAAGCTGCATCTACATGGAACCACAGACTGTATTTCTTGCAAATGACGGCTATCTCTTTTAATGGATCAAAGGCACCTAGAACTGTGGTCCCTGCCGTGGCAGAGACCATCAAAGGCACTGCACCTTCGTCAAGAGCTTTCTTGATCTGTGCTTCCAGGTCTATTACGCACATCTTTCCTCTACTGTCAGTGTTTACTTCATAGACATTACTAGTGCCTAGTCCCAGGAATGCACTGAGCTTCTTGACAGAGTAGTGAGAATCTCTGGATGTGAAAATTATTAATCTGCCAGCACTGGATAAACCTAACTCCTTCAACTCAGGAAACCTATAGTGCCGTGCCAGATTGATTGCGTAGCCATTGGCAATAGAACCACCTGGGCAGAACATTCCTTCACCTCTGCCATCCTTCCAGCCAACTATCTTTCTCATTTCGTACAGTATCTCCTCTTCCATTAAGGAGAATACTGGAGAAACTTCATAAGTGTAAACTGAAGGGTTTAAGGCATCTGTTAACCATTGTCCAAGAAGACCGTATGGATCCACACTGGAATATAGTTGATTTATGAACCGAGGATGGCCTGTTTTTACGCTGTACTTAATTACGTTGCGGGCAAGAGTGGCAAGCTTTTTATGAGATGATCCTTGGTCAGACAATTTCAAGTCAATAGCTGATTGAAGTGCTGCTGGTTCCATCCATTCCACTACTTTGTTTTTCCTTGAAGTTCCCTGAAAGATAAGTATGTTGTGCAATATAAAATTTGTTATTTAACACTTCCATAACTAGTGATTCAGTATTATGTTTTTCTCCAATATTTTAAATTTGATATATCATGCATTTTTTAATTGTTTCAGATGGATAGAAAAAGTTATCCATCCTGACAGAGAATAAACATTATAGAAGTCACAATGATCATTAATTGTGACTTCATTGACAACATTCAAAGAATTGAAATTAATTGACTGAAGGCTTGAAGAAATTGTTAGTGAATAATATTTCTGTGATTGAAACCAGAATGATCTGTTGTCTCATAGAATTGCAAAAATTTCCATCCATTAACATAAGAACTAGCTTCTCCTCTTTTGCGATGCAGTTTTTCTTCTATTCTTATTTTATAATTCAGCTTGAAAGTAGAGTACCTTTACAAGCAATTTACGGCGTAGTTTCTCGTCGATGAATTGACATAATGAATCATTAACAAGCGAAGAAAAACTCACATAATCAACGTTTGACTTACTTTTGATGATTAGAAAAGAGGAATACATCATAAATCATTATAATAAATCAATGAAGATGAGAATTGAAGAATTTACTTCGATTAAATGAAGATTTAAATTTATCTAGAGGAAATTATTATCATTATTTCACTTCTATTAAAATTAAAGGAATACATCATAAATCATTATAATAAATCAATGAAGATGAGAATTGAAGAATTTACTTCGATTAAATGAAGATTTAAATTTATCTAGAGGAAATTATTATCATTATTTCACTTCTATTAAAATTACAAGAACAATTATAACAATTATAAAAATTTATTTCAATAATGTTCATATGAAGTATACGTGCAATTTGAAGAATCAAGAAAACAAAAAACAGAAAAAGAAAAAGATTACAGTCTATGAAATGTGAAGAAAAATGAGGGAAAGAAATTTTCATGACGGTAATGTATTTGAGGTATATATTAAACAATTCATAGTGAANAAAATATATATATATATATTTATTTATTTATATATTTATTATAAATAAATAAATATATATTTAAGTGATCCTTTTGAAGAATTTAATAGAAATTTTAATTCACTTTATTGCATAATTATTCAATTCTAGTTTTTTTTATTCTAAATAACTTGTCAAAAGTACACTCATTTATCCCAATAATAATTAAAAAATTTGTATATATATATATTTATTATAAATAAATATATATATATATATATATATATATTCTTTTAACAGTAAATTTTAACAATAAACTTACCTCAAAAACTGCTTCTTCCAGGAGCAGATCGACAAAACTCTTCATAAACTTTTCATGGACCTCTCTCACCGGAAGACTTTTATAATTACAATTTTCCTCGCTGTCTTCGTTGATAATAGATTCTGGACAACAATTTTGACCATCCTCTTCATCGTCGTCGGAAAATACACGAGCAGGATTGCTTTGTAAACCATTGTCACAAACTTTTCCCAAGAAATTGTTTCTCATTTGATCAGAGGAGACGCTCAAAGTTTCCTCGTTGGCCGGCATGGTTGCGCATCGAGGTTTCCCTCAATCTGCTCCGCGTGGTGCTCGTACAGTTTCCTTTATACTAATGTCCACGGATCAAGGACAAGATTGTTGCGTGTTAACTACCTTCGGTTGCATTTGCTTCACCGAGATTCGCGGTACTGGCTCTCCTTTTTTGCCTCTTTTTCTAACGGATATCGCAAACAGGACCTTGGATGAATTGGGAAATTATTCTCTTTTCTCTTTTGTTGCTTCTGATCCAACAAACAGAGCGTTCATTTGCTAAGAGAAAAGTTGAGAATGCAATAATAATGGGGATTTTAATTTAGCTGTTTAGTTTAGTTTTTATCAGGATTAATTACTACTTTTCTTCTTTTGTTCCATCACACCAAACTGCACTCCTTTGTTGAAGATTAATCAATTGGAAAATTATAATATTAATGTACATTGATAGATGATTTGACCTCGGAATTACTCTTGAATTATTCTGCATAATTTAAGAAAAAAAAGGAATAAAAAAACATGTTTGAAAAGAGAAGATAGATAAATATTCAAATGAGATGTTCATTATCCATAGTGAGAATACCTGATGTTTCTAGTAGCATTACATAATTTTATCATGCCTGTGAGTATTATGCGTATGCAAATTAATGATTTTCATCATCCGTACAATTAAATGACATACAATTAAATGACACTCAATCTTTTCTTGAAACTTTGACATACTAGAAGTATTCTAAGAAAAATCTTGAAATTGATTTTAAATATTTTTCAGCGTCAATCAAAATTGTCTGTTTAAAATAATGAGGATAATTAAAGATCATTAAAAATTGAAAATCATGATAAGTAATATTTTTGTGAAATTTTCATTTGAATTGACAGTTATAGGCATGTAGATAATATAAAGTTCGATAACGATTGCATACACTCCAATAATGCGACGAAAAAAAAATATTTGTGTCATATACGCATAAATGAATATGCATGTTGAAGATCATGATGAAGTGCGAATATATCATTCACATATCGCGTGCACAGTGTCTAATATCATTAGGATGTGACTTTCTTGAATTACAACCGCCGAGAGTACCAAATTTCAATCAACACGAATAATACTGTTCATATTTTGTATTATATATGTTGATCTGTGTATTCGAGGAAGATTTTTGAGAATGAAAAGTATTCGTAATCGAACAATCATTGTATTATTTAACAAATGTTACTTAATATTTATCTACGGATACATTTCACCTGTATGTTACACAGTATTTAGAAAAATTATATTAAAATTTCTTATAGTTTCAAACATTAATAACAATTGCAGTTTTAATAACAGTTTCATTTTGTATTATACAAATATATTTTTAGAGAAGCCAAACATACCTTTCTGTTTACAGAAGGATCATTTTCAATAGTTTAGAAAAACATTTCATATTTTCAGGTACTTAGTGTCTTAGTACATCATCTAGCATAATACAATATATTATTCTTTTTGTTTGAATCTAGTCAGCCAAAATCTTTTCAAAAGTCAGATCTGGACCAATTTAACAAGTAGAAATAATTCCTACCAACATTAGAATGACATTCGTAAACGCTGTTTCATTTTATAAAAATATAAATTGCAATGCAAGTGATTAATAAGTTTCATTATACACTCACATTCTCACATTCATTACAATATCGATTACATTTAAGGAAAAGATTTACTGAAGTTTCCTTTGAGATTCAAACGTATTTTTAAAAACGCATTACAAACGCATATATGCATCCAGAAAACGTCACTGTAAAATAATGACGTAAATAATAAAAGCACAGAGCACAAATTTCATTGAATTTATTTTTAATAAAATATATAAACTTTGATAAGTTATTTTAAAAAGTTATTCAAAATATTTTGTATGTAAATTCTATATAAATACTAGTTACGAAAGAATTTCAATGAAATCTGTTTGATATCTTTTGTATCTTTACAAATATATTTTAAGTACATGATTCAGAATTATTTTGTAGTTTCCATTGCTTTTTTTATCATCTGATAGAAATATATTTAAAAACTATACTATATCTATATATTATATATTTCAAAATATATAATAATATAATATATATATATATATATAAATATAAACTATTTCATTTTTCATTATAATAAAATATGCTAAAATATACACAAAGTGCAACAATGTTAATCCTAGTACCTTAAATGTATGAAGTTGCATAAAGTTTACAAAATAGCACAAGCTCCATTTAAAACAACAAAATTTTAAATGCATAGAGAAACTCTTAATTGTATGTCAACATTTTACAAACTTCTGTTTCCCATAATTACCAATTATTATTAGTATACATCCCTAACCATTGGAACATTACTTCCCTTTAGAATAACTTACATAGATTATCACCAAGTTGCACAATACTAGCAAAAAATTAATTTCTTATAGTTTGTTTTTACATTTCCTTATTTAAATCATTATAGTAGTTGCATTCAAATTAGCTTAATAATGCATTTACTTCCCGTCAGAGTTATGTCACTACAACGCAGTAACATATTAACCGAAATAGGCACCGCAATTAGAACAACGCCGAGTCTTTAACAACAAGCAGCAAATTATTCCAAATGGAAAAAACAGGATTGCACACAGTAATCCAAGACATGTAAAATCATCTTCCATTACACCCACCTATGTTTTTAAAATCTGATTTTAATCCTTACATTTCAAATTAGATATACAAAATTTATAAATTCAATAAGATATATATGTATGTTATAATTATGAGGTTTGAATAAGTTTCTAAATGTGGAAAAAATTAAAATTAAATTAAAGATTACTTACTCTGCATGCAGGACATCCTCCAACTAAAATTATCTCTGGCATAATTATTGTGGTTGATTGTGTAGAACCATAAGAAGGTACATAGTTGTAATTATTAGTTCCACTAGTGCTAGGATAATACCCTGGAGGTGGAGGCCAAGAGGTAGATTCTCCACATTGTGTAGCATTGTAATCTGAGGGTGATTGCCATGAAAAATTAGCTACATAAGATTTCAATCTTTGATATTACTTCTAAATATGACATTTTCCTTAATGAACAAGAAACAATTACTCAAGTATACAAGAGCACAGATCAATTACTTCTTGTATGTTGCGTAATCTGCTTTAGATTATTTGCTTTGAAATACGTAAAATAGGCTATGGATAAGGGATATTTTTTTGTTATACAAGAGAGTAATAGCAGGAATTACTTCCTAGGTTTAGCATAATAATATTTACTTATGCAACATTAGCAATATATACAATATTGTATATTAGCATTGTATATATATATTATTGTATATTACATATGTTATATATATATATTTTTTTAATAACTTTTAAAGTTACTATATGATACAAAAAATTACATAATTATAAAAAGAATTAAATGAAATTGAACAATTTCTTTCTTCAATTTTTATATACGATTTTTGTACAATACGAAACGCCCAGAACTATTGCAAGATATAGATCGAACAAAATAATTCGAATTCCTAGGTTTAGCATAATAATATTTACTTATGCAGCATTAGCAATATATACAATATTGTATATTAGTATTGTATATATATATTATTGTATATTACATATGTTATATATATATATATTTTTAATAACTTTTAAAGTTACTATATGATACAAAAAATTACATAATTATAAAAAGAATTAAATGAAATTGAACAATTTCTTTCTTCAATTTTTATATACGATTTTTGTACAATACGAAACGCCCAGAACTATTGCAAGATATAGATCGAACAAAATAATTCGAATTCTTCAATAGCAACTCAAATTACGTTCAAACGTCAAGACGATGCAAAACGATATTTTGCTCACTTTTTGGTGCGGTGGCCGCCGCGTAAGACGGTGGTCTATCATCTCCTGTTAACGGTTGATTTTCCATCGTTTAATAATTGAATCAATCGCTTTTGTTAACAATTCAATTAAATAATTAGCATTGAGCACAATGACTTTTTTGACAGCTAGCACTGCGCAATGATCTCGAGCACCGGACCTCGTGACGCAATATCAAAACAAATGGTGCATCCACTACTTTCACTTGGGAGGATTCACTATAATCCCATTGAAGATTAAAATTTTCCTTTTATCTGCCCGATTAGAAATCAGAGCTTTATTGGTTGATGGTTGATGACGTTATTTCATTGTATTCGTTTGAACTTGATACAAATCGTTTCAAATTGCATGACTCACGTGCTGCGCCTCATCCCTGCGGTCGTTAGATAATGATATTCCATCGCTTGTCTATTTGTTTTTTTTTTTTTTTTTTTTTTTTTTTTTTTAGGATTTTTTTATATTTTTTTTTTTTCTGTGTGCTCTTATATACATTTGTTGTTTTTTAATTTATTTTATTTTTTTTTTTTTTTTTTTTTTTTTTTTTTTTTTTTTTTTTTTTGTACGATGATTGAGTCGTAATTTTTTACGTAATAAATTAATACAAGCAATTCAACGTACGAGTCGAAAAGACTCTTTCCAGATTGAATTGAAATGGATTGTTGTTCGTCATGCGAGAATCGGGCGTAATCAAATTAGCAATCGCAGTAGCAATTTACAACAAACGATTTAAATCTTCATTTTCGTCGTCGGAGTTAATGTAGAAATCAAAATTTCTTACTTTTAATCTGGAATCTTTATCTTCCTGAATATTTGCTTAAAAATATTTGCCATCAAATATTTGTACAGTTATCTTCGTTGTTCGATTACGTTGATTGAACTGCATGAAGATATTGCAGTAATTAAGATCGAAACGAACGAAATAAATATGAAACGAAAATAAGATATTTTCAAACTACTACACGCATGAACTTATATAATTTATTAATAATTTAACTGTTTTGCAACAAATAACCTTAGGTTATAATAAGGGTTAGGTTATCAATCCATTTGCGCCTCCTGTAGGCAAATGCACGAATCTATACATTTGGTGGATGTATCTTTTTTGGTCATTATAAATTTATTAAACTATGAAAATGATACAACTAAATTTAAAATGATACAATTTCAACTAACACCAACCAATACAACTAGAATTAATGTCAGTGAAAAAGACGTAATTACGAAATATTACAAAATGAATTGCGCTCGTTCAATTTTCCCGCCATTACGTATACAATATCGTCCATAGTAGACGACGTTTGTAAAATTTTCTTCTTTCTTAAAAATTCTCATTTGAAACGAATAAATTCTAGCAATGGTGCATGGTTTTGATGTATATATTCAATGAACAGTATGATAAATTACAATTTTTACAGATTAAGAGATAGAAAAAAATTAAGAAATGGAAGGAAAGTTCAAGGCTGGATGCGTACGCTACTGGTCTAGGGATCTTTAAATTCCCTAGATAGCAGAGGGAGGGCGCCACCTGACTCTCCTTCGTCGTTTCAGTTTGTCTACTTGTGCAAGTTTCTCCGCTGTTTCGAAAAGAAGGTTTCTGTCATTTCTCAAGGTTTCATCGTCATTCCGTGTGATCACGTGCAGAATGGTGTGAAATGCACTTCTAATTCGTAATTCGTTCCAAGTATTTCATTGCTCCGCCCGTCTGTTGTCATTCTGAGTTCGTGATCGATTCGCATTTTTCGTCGACAATACTGCAGAAGTTGCCGCGGACAACTTTTGCCCCTCGGAAGGTGGTGTTGAACGTGGTGATGCTCGACGAGGAACCGGTACGTAAGTCACGATGGTGAAGATGCGAGATTCTGTTCGGACCGCGTGCGCTCCCGTGCCAGCCTAGCAGAGGAATCAGTGGGGCCTGGCGACGATGCGAGATAACTCCAAAGAGATGTTCATTATCAGAGCTTTGGAAAAGATCCTGGCTGACCGGGATGTCAAACGGTCGCATCTTTCTCAACTCAGAAAGTCCTGTGAGACTGCACTTGGTAAAGTCCGTCAATCGTTGAAATTGCTCTTCTTATAGAATAAATGTCAATACATACGTGCAAGAATTGAAGAATCCTCTTCAGGTTTATTCGTTGTATTGCATGGCTAGTGATCATCATGACACGTTACTTACAAACTAATATAAATGACTTGTACTTGGAACTAGTTTTTACTTTCTTGTCCATTGATTTTCTAATGTTATGATATGACCTTGTTTATACAGTTTGATTGGTGGTAGGTTTGAATACATATTAAGTCCTCTGTATAGCTTTACTTTATGATTTAGTGATTATAAGAAATTGCATTTCTCAGTCTTCTAAGAAGATTCAAATTGGATTAATTCGATGATTCAATATATTGCATCAGATTGAACTTTATTTCGTTAATTATTCTTCATTTATTATAGATAGTTTATGTTTAATAAAAGCAATACGTAGTTGTTAAAAGTAATATAATTATATTTAATGTTTCAGTGTTGCTTAATTTTTAAATTCTGATACTTGATGTGCATATGTATATCACAATGTATATGTAAATATGTATGTATGTATAGACAAGATATATTCAGAAAACTATAACTATAACACACTTGTACCATCTCTATTATATTTTTGTCTATTTTTAATTATTTATTATTATACAAAGTTACTTCACTTTCTTTAATCTTTTGATGAACATGAAAAATAATATTTTTGCAAAACATAATATACAACATATATATATAAACATATATAATCAAATATATATTATTTTCCAGATAATTTGAGAAATGAGATCAAAGAAAGCTCAGGCGCTCAAGTGTCAACTGCTTTGCCACAGCCTCGCAGTGATTCGTATGCCATTTCTGCAGAAAAATATTTTCTGCCCTTTGAATTAGCTTGTCAGAGCAAGTCCCCAAGAATTGTGGTCACTGCTCTGGACTGTCTACAAAAGTTGATTGCCTATGGACATCTTACAGGAAATGTACCTGACTCTACAGAGCCAAATAAGTTGCTCATTGTACGCATTGTTGAGACAATATGTGGATGTTTTATGGGGCCACAAACGGATGAGGGAGTCCAGCTACAGATTATAAAAGCTCTTCTCACAGTAATGACAAGTCAACATGTCGAAGTTCACGAGGGTACTGTGTTACTTACTATACGTGCAGTGTACAGCGTTTATCTGGCATCAAGGAACTTGGTTAATCAAACTACAGCTAGAGCTACGCTCACACAGATGATCAATGTTATTTTCGCGCGCATGGAGACACAAGCAGTAAGTCTAATAATTAATATTAACCCTTTGCACTCGAGAGGTGACTCTCACTCACCATATGATTTGATGCTGCAACTCGAGAGGTGACTCTCACTCACCACTTGGTTTGTTGCGGAAACTCGATGCGCGGCAATGACTATTTACGTTTAATCCCTTTGAAGAGGGACCCTATGCTCTTTTTATATAATCTTATGAAGTGTGACACGACAACCCTTCAAATTGAGATAAGATTTTCTTGTCCAAAATTAGTCGGCAACCACGAACCTGACTGCATGTTCGGCACTAGTTCGAAATTAACAGTCGTGGCAGAAGGACTACTAAAGTTAAAGTTTTTGATCTCTTTAAGCATGGAACGAAGTAAAGATATAAACTCAAGTCAGAAGATGAGTTTGATTTAACGTTGCTTAACGAACAAGTTACATCTACACACAGTGAGCTTGACGATACAGAGAATAATAGCAGTGCTGATGATAGTGACAAAGTAAGAGGTGTAAGATGTAAGACGAAAGATCAGAGTAATAGACAGTGACTGTGAAAAGAAATTTTCTTCGTAAAGATGTAAAGATATATAAAATGTTAAAATATAAAAGTTTTATACATTAATTTGTGTGCTTAATAATTTTAAGTTAGTGGTAAGGAATTCGTCAAAAATGCTCCGAAACGTCTCGAGTTGCTGGTTCGCCGCGCGAAAAAGGGTCTCGTGTGCAAAGGGTTAATTAATAATTAGTACATTAATTGTTATAAAAAAAATATAATTTTTCTCTCTCTTCAGGAAGAAGAGACCGTCCGGATCGAGACGGAACAGTCCGAAACGACTAACGCAAATTCCACTAATTGTACTTCTGGCGGAGAACTCGAAACTGAGACAGTAAATCACGAAGAACCAACTACAGAGGGTAGTCAAGAATCACAATTAATAGTTCGAGGAATTTTGGAAGATGTGGTAAATTCCATTGTTCCTGAGGACTCGACAAACGTAACTACCGTAACTTCGGAGGAGGCTAGTTTAGACCAAGTGCCTATAGACGAGAACTCCGATGAGACTGTTGCGGAGAACGATAATATGGTCAGGGCAAAATTTACTCATGTGTTGCAGAAAGATGCCTTCCTGGTTTTCAGGGCACTTTGCAAGCTTTCCATGAAACCACTTCCTGATGGTACCCCAGACCCAAAGTATGATGAATTTTTATATTGAGATACAGAGAGTTATTTTCGAGTTGATTCATATTTAGTTTTCTTGTTATATATTTATAGATCCCATCAGCTCAGGTCGAAGATTCTTTCATTACAATTGCTTTTGGGTATTCTGCAAAACGCTGGACCAGTGTTGCGTTCCAATGAAATGTTCGTCATAGCCATAAAACAGTACCTCTGTGTAGCACTATCAAAGAACGGTGTCTCTTCCGTTCCTGAAGTGTTCGAATTATCCCTAGCATTGTTCCTCGCATTGCTGGCTCGTTTCAAAGTGCACTTAAAGATGCAGATAGAGGTTTTCTTCAAGGAGATCTTCATGAATATCCTCGAAACCTCTAGCAGTTCCTTCGAACACAAGTGGATGGTGATTCACGCTCTGACTCGTATTTGTGCGGATGCACAGAGTGTCGTGGACATCTATGTGAACTACGATTGCGACTTGTCAGCTGCAAATTTGTTTGAAAGGTTCGAAAGCAACACTTTTACATATTATATATTGCCTATTATTATTATATATTTTTTCCTAGAGAGATTTGATTGTTTATATTTCTACAGGCTTGTGAATGATTTATCGAAGATTGCACAAGGTAGACAAGCACTAGAATTAGGTGCCTCACCCAATCAAGAGAAATCAATGCGAATCAGAGGTCTTGAGTGTTTAGTGTCAATTTTAAAGTGCATGGTTGAGTGGAGCAGAGATCTGTACGTTAACCCAAGTGTTCCAGCTGATCAACAGCTTCCATCGGAGCCTCCTGATCCTCCAGTGGAACCACCTCTACCGCGTTATGGAAGCGCTGGCAGTCTATCCTCAGCAAATTCTAGTCTAGTAGGCAATAAGGAGATTCCAGACTCTCCTGAACAATATGAAGTACAGAAACAACAAAAAGAAGTGTGGGAAACTGGAATCGACATGTATGGATTCATTTTCTTTTTACTTGTTTCTTTAATTCTGACAATTTAAAGCATCAGGTTGTCTCAAAACAAAATTCTGTTGCTTCTTTTAATCAATTAATATTCTCTATACTTTTATTGCATGAAATTGATTATTTAAATAAATATGTAATTCGTAATTATAATTAAACTTTGAATTTAACTAGATATGAATCCGATGATAAAATGTTGATTGTACTTTGTAGAAAATTAATAAGACTGCCTGGTATTTTAAATCGCTGTAACGATATTTTGAAAATCAGTTGCAAACAGGCACGCGCTCTATTAATTAAATTAATATTCTTACCTCTAGTTTTAATCGAAAGCCAAGCAAGGGAGTGCAATATCTTCAAGAACAAGGTCTTCTAGGTAATTCGTCTGAAGACGTTGCTCGTTGGCTTCATATGGACGAACGACTTGATAAAACCGCGATAGGCGATTTTCTTGGCGATCATAATCACAATCAGGTGATGTACAGCTATATCGATCAAATGAACTTTGCCGATCGTGATTTAGTTACAGCCTTGAGATATTTTCTCGAAGGCTTCCGGCTGCCTGGTGAAGCGCAGAAGATCGATCGGTTAATGGAGAAGTTTGCCAGTCGATATTGTGAATGTAACCCAAAGTAAGTATCTTTTTCATATTAATATTATATGAAGGTCTCGAATAAAAATATATATATATATATATATATATATATATCACGTTTTAAAATTTAATATATTTCCATCTTATTTTACATTTATCAAGATTCTTTTTAGTTGTTAAATGGCACAAAAATCAAGAAATCGATAAAGATAGATTTGTTATGCGATCTTCATATGTAATATCATTATACAACGTATTTTATATTATATGTTATTAAATTAATTATATATTTTTTTTCGATTGCAGTAATGGATTGTTCACAAGTGCAGATACCGCATACGTGTTGGGCTTCTCGATTATTATGCTGACTACTGATCTCCATTCCCCTCAAGTGAAGAATAAAATGACCAAAGAGCAATATATCAAACTGAACCGACGTATCAGCGATAACGAGGATTTGCCTGAAGAATATTTGTCGAAAATTTATGATGAGATAGCCGGCAACGAAATTAAAATGAAATCCAATCCTAATCGTCCTGGCAAGCAAGGTGAATAAGAACGAATTGAAATAATTAATTAAAAAACATTATATATATATATATATATATATGAGCAAATATGGAAAATATAGAAAGCTTCATTTCCAAGAAATTCAAATTAAAAAATGAATATTTTATAAAAATTTAATTAAAAATTTTAAATATACTTGATGTTACAGTGATATCTAGTGAAAAGAAACGACGACTATTATGGAACATGGAAATGGAGGTAATTTCGACAGCAGCGAAAAATCTAATGGAATCTGTCAGTCATGTACAAGCACCGTTCACCACAGCTAAACATCTGGAACATGTTCGACCAATGTTCAAAATCGCGTGGACACCGTTTTTAGCCGCATTCAGTGTTGGCCTTCAAGACTGTGATGATCCAGAAATTGCCTCTCTTTGTCTAGATGGCATTAGATGTGCAATACGCATTGCTTGCATATTTCACATGACGGCAAGTATTTTTGCGGCATAAGCAGAATTCCCAATTCCGAGTGGTAATTTTATTCAGTCGTCAGCCTTTACATTTGAAGTTTGTTTCTTTTTTAAATTATAGTTAGAACGAGATGCATACGTGCAAGCTTTGGCACGGTTCACTCTATTGACTGCAAATTCACCGATCACCGAAATGAAGGCGAAGAACATCGACACGATTAAAACTCTGATTACTGTAGCTCACACTGATGGTAATTACCTTGGCAGTTCTTGGCTGGATGTTGTGAAATGCATCTCACAACTCGAGCTTGCTCAGCTAATTGGGACTGGAGTCAGACCACAGCTCCTCGGTCCACCTTCGAAGCCGCATTTCCCGTCGCCGTTGGTCAACTTCAACCTAACACATAATAATTCCCATCAGAACAATAATTTGAATCTCAGCTCGTTAGATCGTGAGTATATTATAATTGTTTAATAATTTTTCAATGTGATAATGTAACAGTGGAAAAAATTGCACGTTCCATTGGAAATTCTTAAAAGATGTCACGATCATTGTTACACTACCATAATTTATTTTACGTATCTTTTAGCAAGTGTAAAGGAATCAATAGGAGAAACAAGTTCTCAAAGCGTCGTGGTGGCAGTCGATCGGATATTCACAGGTTCCACCAGATTAGATGGTGACGCCATTGTAGAATTTGTGAAAGCACTTTGTCAAGTTTCTCTGGAGGAGTTATCACATCCAACGCAACCTAGAATGTTCTCATTGACCAAAATCGTAGAGATTTCTTATTACAACATGGGACGTATCAGACTTCAGTGGTCCAGAATTTGGCAAGTGATAGGGGATCATTTTGACAGAGTTGGCTGCAGTCCCCGTCAAGACATCGCTTTCTTTGCAGTTGATTCTTTGAGGCAGCTTGCAACTAAGTTCATAGAGAAGGGAGAATTCGCCAATTTCCGATTTCAAAAAGATTTCCTTAGGCCATTTGAGCATATCATGAAGAAGAACCGGTCACCAGTAATTCGAGACATGGTAGTTCGTTGTGTCGCGCAAATTGTACATTCACAGGCTCCTAATATACGGTCAGGATGGAAAAATATATTCAGCGTGTTTCATCATGCAGCTAGCGACAGAGATGAATCTGTAGTAGAGCTTGCATTTTCTATGACTGGAAAGATTATAAGTGAGTGTTTGAAACGTGATATATAGTATTAATTGCTTTAATTTTGTAAGAGAATATATTTGACATATATTTTCAGATGAATTATATGCCGAAGATTTCAGTATCATGGTAGATTCGTTCCAAGATGCCGTAAAGTGCCTCAGTGAATTTGCTTGCAACGCCTCCTTCCCAGAGACAAGCATGGAGGCCATAAGATTGATACGTTCTTGCGCGTCATATATTGATGCCAATCCAAATCTCTTCGCGGAAGGCATGATGGATGATAGTGGAATGGTATCTGAAGAAGACAGAGCTTGGGTAAAAATCCCTTCGCACGTAGCATCTTTTATTTGGACGAATTTACTAGTCAAAAGTTTTTACTCTTTAGGTTAGAGGATGGTTTCCACTGCTGTTCGAGTTGTCGTGTATAGTAAGCAGGTGTAAGTTAGACGTTCGAACACGAGCGTTAACCGTTCTTTTTGACGTCGTGAAGACGCATGGAGCTTCTTTCAAACCCCATTGGTGGAAAGATCTCTTCCAAGTCCTGTTCAGAATCTTCGACAACATGAAACTTCCTGAACAACATACAGAGGTATTCTAAAAATTTTGGCAGTCTATTATTCGTTAAAGCGCAACAATTCTTATTGTAAACTAAAATATGTATATGTTTTATACATACATTTCAGAAAGCAGAATGGATGACAACAACGTGCAACCATGCCCTGTACGCGATTGTCGATGTATTCTCACAGTTTTACGACATTTTAGGACCTCTTCTCCTAGAGCAGTTGTACTCCCAGCTACTCTGGTGCGTGCAGCAAGATAATGAACAACTGGCACGTTCAGGGACCAATTGCCTGGAGAACCTTGTGATCAGCAACGGCATCAAATTCGATGAACAGACTTGGGAGAAAACTTGCAGTTGTGTTCTGGATATCTTCGAGAGTACCCTGCCGTCCGCCCTACTCACTTGGAAACCCCAATCGCCTAACAAAGAATCTGATCTAGATGTAATTACAGGAGAAGCGGACAGTCACGTGGGAATTCTCAAAAGGAGCAACAGTTCCCAAAGTTTAATAAACGGCGAGACCGTAAAGAACAAAGTTTTTTCCGCACTACTAATTAAGTGTGTCGTACAGTTAGAGCTGATTCAGACGATAGACAACATCGTCTTCTACCCAGCTACGTCTAGAAAAGAGGATCAGGAGAATCTAGCGTTGGCACAGGCGGACATGTTCAATGGAAAGTCCTCTGAATTGGGTGTAAGAGCTGGTGCAGACCAGCAGAAGGAAGAACAGGGCATGTACTACGCTTTGACCACCACGCATCTATTGCAATTAGTCGAATGTTTATTGAAATCCCATAGATTCGCTAAGAGTTTCAACTCCAATCATGAACAACGGAACGTGCTGTGGAAGGCTGGTTTCCGGGGCAACGTGAAACCAAATCTACTCAAACAAGAAACACAGTCGTTAGCCTGTGCATTGAGAATCCTTTTTAAAATGTACAGTGACGAAGCTCATAGAGCTGATTGGAGCAAGGTGGAAACTAGGCTCGTTGAAGTGGCTTGCGAAGCGCTAGAATATTTCCTGGCACTTTCGAACGAGGCTCACCGAGATGCTTGGACTCCGATATTGTTGTTGCTTCTCACGAGAATCCTGAAGATGAGCGACAATCGATTTGCTGTTCACGCGTCCAGCTGTTATCCACTACTTTGTGAAGTTATGTGCTTTGATCTCAAACCGGAATTAAGGTCTGTACTGCGGAGATTCTTCCTGAGAATTGGCCCGGTGTTTAGGATCACGCAGCAGTAGTAACGAGTCTCTGTAAAAAATGAGGTGATATATAATTTTTTTGATTGATCTTAAAAATGATGGGAGAGATTCTTGCAATTTGAATTGCAACGTCAAAGATTTTTTATTTTAGATGCGTTATATTGAAAGAGGGTGATCAGTATCGTACAAAATTTTTCAACACTCAACACGAGATCGTTCTGAAATTTTGTATGTTACTTACTTTAATTTATATAGTATCTTCTTTTATCTTTAATTTGTTAACGGTTATGACTTGCACTTTTTGCAAGAATTTCTCCTGCATATATCTCAATTGGAATGAAATTTTTGATTAAAATATAATTTTCTCTCAAAGAATAAAAAAAAAAAAAAAAAAATAAAAANTAGCAAATACTGGATCTGTTCGATATTTAAGCGAAAACATACAAAATAAAATGTTGAACAAAATGAAGTGATTACACATGTTAGTAAAGAGGAAAAGCATAATATGTATGTATTGTATATGTTCAAAACCTCCTTTGTATTTGACATGTTCTTCATTTTTATAAGAAAAAGGAGACTTCGAATGAAGAGTTACATGTATAGTCCCAACGATATGTGTGCAGAGTATTTAATAAATAGGGTGTTTTCTGGATATGACAGAATACATACTTTTTGAAAAGAAAATACTGACAATAGGAAATTTATATTCAAGTAAGTCGTCTAGATTTAAAATCTTGTACATTATTTTGACGTAAATTCTGATCAAATCTGAATTATTTTATTATTATTTCATGATCGAAAATCAAAATAAAATGTTCTAGACTATAAATTAATTACAGTTATTTAATTGAACAGGGTAGAAGATAATTAACAAATATTAATAGATGGAAAGAATTGATTTATAAAATTATAGGGAGGAGGTTCTCACAAATAGCAGATTTCTCTTGGTATGGGATAGACAAGAAAGACCTCTAAGAAAAAGATTACTCCTTCATTACCAGGAAATTCGCTATTTATCAAATGTTTTGTATAATCAATTATTATAAATGTATAAAAAGTGTCTCTTGAAGTATACTGTATTATAGGGAAAAAATAATGGATTTCTGAGTAAAAAATAAGATGATTTCCGATATTTTTATAGAATTGATTAGTAACTTTGTAACTCCTAAATAATTTAAAAACTCCGTAAATGAATAGCCAAGTAGAATCCTTAACATTTGCTTTTTACTTGGAAATCTTGTTTACAGTACATTTTTTAAGGCACTTCCTGTATATTTATATACTTAGGAAATGATGGTATAAGCAAGAAATGGCAAATACTTAATTAAAAATAAACCAAATGCGTTCTCGTTCAATGATACCTCTTTATTTTTATAAGTATCACGATAGTATAGTCTTGATGTTTTATTAGAAAAAAAATGAGCACTCTGATATTAACGTTTGAAGCACTAATTTTTCAACATGCTTAAAGTTAATTCAGTTTTCATTAATTTTTTTCTTCTCTTTTTTATCTTTTGTGTGTTTAACTTATACTCAACATAATAATAATGATAATAATAATAATATATTTAAAAGAAAAAATCAAAATTACATAAAAAAAAACATAATGTTAAGGGAAATGAATGAAGAAGAATCTTGTGTAATTTATTTACTGCAAAGTTTCTCATTTCTAGCTTGTACTACTATTTTCGAAATACATAGTCTGTGTATAAAAATGCAATATGCGCATAGTCATCACTGAATAGTATAAACTGAATAATATCCTCCATCGTGGATAGGTTCAGACAACGAGTAATAGCTATCCTGATAACTCGCTAGGATCAGTCGTTATACATAGAAACTTTAATGATAAGACATGAGAAATCTCGTGGACACATGTTGCATGTATATTCACATTGCATAGAAACTATTTATGCTTAAGTTAGACTAATTATTTACATAATGCAGCCTTATTTAAATAAATTCTAGAGAAACGAGATCGTTTTCTTTCTGCGTTACCTGTTATTAAAAAGACCACTACTGCTTGTCAAACATGTTATATTTTATTTATGTACAATTTCACTGATAATTATTTAATTTTATTTATACTTATATTATTGTATTTATGCCTCTCTAGTTTGGTTTTTCAATTAATGTTACAAGAAACTGTAATTAGTATCTTTAAAAAGAATAATTCGGAGCTGCTCCAAACCACTCTTGAATGAAAGCTAAAATGTCATTAAGATTTGAATCCTGAGGAGCCTGACGTGCAGTGTTGATTAATTTTGTCCAGTCATCACGGTCTGCCACATGCTGACCCTTAATAGAAAGCGATTAATCATTATATTCTGAAGGAAATTAAATGAGAATTCATTGATTAAAAATTCATTGATAATGTTTAAAATACCTCTGCAAATCTAATTATTG
>NIPQ01092036.1:3881-18264 GCA_002806875.1 Lepidotrigona ventralis hoosana | reverse complement strand
ATAAATATATTCCATTTGATATAGTTATTTCATATGTTAGAATTGTCTTCAATAATTGTAAATTTTTATCAATTAAAATTTTTACTATATGTGAGAGCTTATAAATAATGAGTAATGAGTTATTGGAAATCTAAATAACACATATGTAATTAAAACTTTGTTCAATCTTCATCCGAATCATCAGAAGTTGAATTATTAGGTCCTTTAATGGTTTTAGGTTTTGAGACTTGCGACAACCATGTTTTTTTAGTGTTTTCCGATGACAAGTTTTCTTCAAATGTTATCGCACCAGAAAGTGAAATTCTGTATTCCAATGTCTCAGTTAAGAAATCATCACGATTTCCTAAATCAGTAAATCCCACAATGTAATCTTTAGTTTTGCCGTTAACAATAAGAGCAATTGTAGGAATAACTTTAATCCTTAGACGTGCTAGAAAGTGTGTAATACAGATTAGTATTCAAAGTTTTTTTTTAATTTAAAGAAAACAGACAGAAAAAAAATACAATTAACTTACCAGTTAAAAATGGACATTGCATTACATTCAGCTTGCAAAACTTTGCTTCTATATGTTTCTTTGCAAGAATTTTTAAATGATGATCCACTATTTTGCACCTTGGAGAATCATCTTTATAAAATAAACAGACAATGTTCTCGGATTTTTTTGATAGCTCAAAAAATTCTTTTTCATCGTGTAATTCTGAATATTCTCCATGGCCCTAAATATTAAGTGTAATTTTCAGGTTTTTAATAAAATTAAACCGTCAGAGAGTGATTAAAATAATTACTGTGAAATAATAGGAAGAAATCAGAAATTATACTTTACCAATGCCAACCAGTTTTGTTTCTGTTGTTGAAGCAATTTCAACTTTTTAAGACGTTGTTCACGCAACTTCTCAAAATCACTAATATCCAAGTTGTCCAATTTTTCTAACTCGGCATCTAATTGTTTTTCAACGCAATGCGTTGCTTCTATTATCTTCTGTTGCAGAACAGTCTCCATTTCTACCTAAAAGTAATAAGAAAATTCCAAGAAATTTATAGGTTATGTTACATAAATTGTAATATTGTGTTGCAATGCGAGAAAAAAGAATGAACAGCTTTTATTTAACATTTAAACGAATAAATATTTTTAATATATAAATATTATACAGTAGTGTCACAGAATATTCAGCACTTTAAGTTTTAAGTAAGTAAATGAAAGTTCTTACTGTTGTAATTTTGATTTAATCATATGAAATACAAAGAGTCTTGTGTTTCTGTCAAACTTTTTATGCGATAGAAACAGGTATATCTCCAATACCATTTAAGGTGAAAAGTACAATTTTGATAAATTATAAATTACAGGTAAACCGCTTTTCATAAGGATGTATTTTAAGTAAATTTGATATTAGAAGTATGATATTATCTTAGAAAAACAATTAAATGAAGATTTTCAAGATATTAGACACATCAATTGTGAGAAAATAAAATCCCCTAAAATATGTAAATATGACAATGATTTATTTTTTGTTATTAATGGCTTGATAATATATTGAAATATATATTACTGTTATATTAAATATATATATATATATATATATATATATATATATATATATATATATAAAAAATCTTATATAAAATATATATATATATATATATATATATATATATATATATATATATATATACATATAATGAAATATATTAAAATAG
This sequence comes from Lepidotrigona ventralis hoosana, assembly GCA_002806875.1. Classification (NCBI taxonomy): domain Eukaryota; kingdom Metazoa; phylum Arthropoda; class Insecta; order Hymenoptera; family Apidae; genus Lepidotrigona; species Lepidotrigona ventralis. Next base: position 16,568 of record NIPQ01092036.1, on the reverse strand, counting down.
AGTAAATTTAGTCAACATTAGGTTCAACAAGTAAATTTAAGTCAACATTAAGTTCAATTGTTTTATATATAGTTAAATTTCAACAAACAAAAATATTTCAAGCTATTGACCAAGAATATCGCTGTTTTTCAATTTTATTTAATAACGAATCTCAATATTCAATAGTTACGTGTATTAGATAAAATTTTACAAATTCCTAATATTGTAATTATGCAAGAAAGAATTTTATCAGTTATATAGTTGATTTAAAATTCAAATTGGGTATGTGAAAAAATTTAATTCAATATGGTGGATACTTACAAAAATCTTACTTAGGTCCTAGTTTCTAGTAACATATATTATTATCTAGATGATAAATATTTTATGAATTTTACGATTATGAATCATGCACTTAGCTTGCTTTATTTTCATTTGGTAGATTGTATTGTAGCAGTTAATTACAAATTTAAAGAAAAACGTGAATCTAATATTTGATAGAAACAGCCTTAAAAACATACTACGCAGAATGAAATGATGCTGCTGAAAGTTCTAAATTGAGATAAGTAAAAAAAAATAAAGTAAGAATAGAAAATTATTGGATATTAAAGATTTGATCAAATTAGTACAAACTAAATATATACTTTTATTAAAAAATTTAATATTTTTCGTACATTTATTTGAATTTATGTTTGTGCAGAAAAATAAATTTCAATATTTATTATACAGTCCTACCAATCTGAAAAATTATTAAATTGAAAATAGCACGTTCATCATACTGGCTGAACAAAAGAAACAATTNTTATTGGATATTAAAGATTTGATCAAATTAGTACAAACTAAATATATACTTTTATTAAAAAATTTAATATTTTTCGTACATTTATTTGAATTTATGTTTGTGCAGAAAAATAAATTTCAATATTTATTATACAGTCCTACCAATCTGAAAAATTATTAAATTGAAAATAGCACGTTCATCATACTGGCTGAACAATAGAAACAATTAATCTTGATAACACGCGAATGTTCAACAATAATATAATTACAATTGCAATTACAATTACAATTTGTATTTCCCTAGTTAGAATGAAATTTAGCAATTGTCTAACCTGTCTGACGATAGTAAAGATGGCGGATGTAACATACGAGTAGCTAATGTTTGCTTCGATATCAACGTTAATTTAACAAAATAGCCGCGTTAACGCATATTGTGCGGTGTGCATGTGGATGTGTGTGCGTGTTCATGTGAAATAAATCCCGTTTCGAGGAAAATATGTTAGAAATTTGTTGAATATGAGCGAGGAAGCGAATTCGGTATCGCAGGTTTGCGAGAATTCGCTGACGACCTTGAAAGATGAGGTCGATCCTGAGCAACTCCCTCCGAGAATGATATCACACACTACGAGAAGGTCACGATTTCGTATGGGCAATGTTCCGCTGTCGCCTTATATCTTGATCGACGGAAGGAAATTGCGTAGTTCCCTGGCATTGAGCAAGAAAAAGCTTCCCCGACGTGTGAGTTTCCCAACAAATGACAATCACTTGATTACGGGGTATCTGGAGCCGGCCAATCCATGGATACTCGGTGAGGATAAATATTATTAATCACACATATTAGTTTCATGTTCATTTCCTTCATTCTATTTTGCCTCTCAAAGATCTATACTTTATGTTTATGTATAGATTAATAAATATTCAATAATATGATTCACCGCAAGGATTTTACTCATCTAGAAATAATATTTTCAGTCTTTAAGTTAAGTTAGTTCCACGTAGATGTTTAAACGTGAATGCTTCTAATGAAAAATATGTAACGAAATACTCGTCAAGCGCTTTTGTACCGATCGCTACATGTTGAGAAACTGTACTTTATCATTAGTAATAATCTAATTGTCATTAACTTGATTTTCTGTACATTTATTTGTAAATATTTTTAAAACCTTATTATGTGCGAAATGTGTATTAACATAACTGGAGAGATTTCTGTGATTTCTGGATTGTATACAATATAATTCAAGAACCTGTGCCTCTTTCGCTCAACCCCACAGGTATTCAAATATACAAATGTATTGAAAGTATTCACAACGTTGCTTAATTTTATGCGAGACAATGTTTGCAACATTGTTAACATTTTGAAAGTGCAACATTTATTGTAAGTTATATTTTTTTCAAATAACAACCTAGAAAAAGCATTTAAATTATAATATATACACATTCAAGCTCTGATAATTACGAGAATAGATATTATATTATATCAATAAAAAGTACTAATAATAGTTAGGATAAGTTTATTATACAATTAGTATAAAAATTAATATGTACATATAAAAGTTTCTCTAATAAATGATTTATTAAGTAACCTTTAAACGTTATTTCAGACTTACTCATTACCTAAGTACATGAATTTATAAGTACATTTTTGGAAGATGACAAATATTTATAGTAGTTGTATATAATTATTATTATTCGTAAATATTAATTTAAAAAAATTGTATCATCAAATTAATTTGAGTTTAATTTAATATTTTTTTAAAGGAGGATTGAAACTTTTAAAGTTTGCAAAGTCACAAATATTTTCAAAAAATACTAAGTTAAAAGATATTTATTAGTTAATTTATTTTATATGTTTTTTAATTTTATTAGTTTTGAAATTTGTTAATACATTTTAGTATAAAAATCAAATTTATAATTCTCTTATATATATATATATATATACATATATATATACATATATATACATATATATATATATACATATATATATACATATATATATACATATATATATACATATATATATATACATATATATATATATATACATATATATATATATATGTGTGTGTATGTCTAACAATATGGAAAAATTGTACCTTTTTATAACAACAAAATAAAGTGATTAATTAAAAGTTACAATTTAAATGCAAATTGTAATTTGTTCAAATAATTTCTTTAAATTTTATTTTAAAGATGTTATTGGCACTCATAATAAATATAATAAATATGATTATTTTAAATTATTTGTTGATATATCTTTTTTATAATTATTTACTTGCATAGTTATATTGCACTAAGCCATCAGATTTTTTTATAGGTCGTGCCAAATACAGAACATTTAAGATTTCACAATAAGATGAACCATATACTAATTATAAGTTTGATGCAATATTAAAGTATGTACGATATATAATTGACTTGTAAATTACTCTTAAAGTGTACTATTTTAATTGTAATTAGATTGTTTTAAGTAGAACGATGTATATTATAAAATTGTTTTATATAATAAAGAATTTGTTATATTCTCAAATTGATATTAATTTTATTCAAATACACAACAATTTGATTGTTCAAAAATATTACATGAGAATTAAATAAATTCTTTCTAATAATGTAAGCTAAAGTTATGACGTGTTATGAAATTATTTTAATATGTTTATGATACATTTACATTTTATTTATATTATTGTATTAATACGTTCTCTGTGGACTTATGCATATAAAGTGGAAGCTAACTTTTTCAATAAAAAGAATTATATTCTGCAGAAAAATAGTATTTGATTCCTGATGTATGTTTTTACATTCATGTTGAAGTATATTTAACTCTTATTAAAATAAAATGCAAGTAAATATTTGGCTCTAGTCTTAAGAAAGAGATGGAGAGTTGATTTCCTCTTGATCCTCTGCTTCCAGGGTCAAATTTATCAACTTGCTTTGTTGTGATAGAGAGGTGAACATTCAGTGGAAATATAGACACTAATTAATGATCAAGTCATTGCTACAAATGAAAAACTTGGTGAGTCACCAATGAACACCGCAGTGAACGTGTTAAAAACATATAAAATGCAAATGATAAACTGAAGCTTAAACTTAAAATTATATTTATAGTATGTGTTATTAGCAACAATTTGTCGAATAGTGAAATGCAACATTTGATTACAAATAAAGTATAATATGATATATGAGACCTACTACAAAAATATTCAATATTTCAAATTAATGCAAACGATTCTAATGAATATATGTTTATTATGATTTGGTTTTGGAATAAAGTAAGTTTTGTATTATGATAATTTTCATCTATTTAGTTTTATAAAAGATATATTTGTAAATTCTGCTTTAATTTATTGGACAAGAATAAACCATATATTTAAATACAAAGCTTACTGTACCTTAGAAGTGAGGATAAAATGAAACTATGTTCGTATGAATTTCTTCATTTATTTTTGATTTTTAAACCATCTGTGAAGTAGATATAACATAAATTGTTGTATCTTGCATATTCTATTATAGAATCCCTAAAGCATCATCAATATGACAAACCTTTAATTTGTTATATTTTAACAATATTTCAATTAATTGTTCACAGCTGAAAATGTGAATTATGAAGATGTAATCTCAGCATACAAGGAATCCTGTTTAAAACATAATTCAGATCCCCTGGAGACTGTTATAAATCAGCTTGAGGTAAAAGTGCATTTTTTCTAAATATTAGTCTATTTTCAGTGGGTTTGGATTGAAAAAATATTTAGTAATAAATAATATCAATTATATGTATCTAATCAATTGCTAATTGTCTGTAATTTTATAATTAATATTGAAACTAGCTAAAGTAGCTAAAAGCTATTGTATAATTGATGCGATAATAAATTAAATATTTTAAAAATTATATACTGAAATTATAAAGCATACATTATGAAAACATATTTAATGCATAATTTAAAAATTTATAATAAAATAAAGCCAATTATTGTTAATAATAATTTCTATACAGAATTTAGAAACATTTGAATTGCGATGTGAAGAATTAGATTTAAAAGGACAGATATTGGATATTAATCGTGCAGAGCCATTGGAGGAAATTTTTAAAAGAGTCCAATTTGATAAAATTAATTTAGAAGCCACATCTTTGGATGATGAGGTATTTTAGTCAACTTAAAATTTTATAAAAAATGGTAATATTTTCAAAGATATTGTTTGATATAATTTTTATATTATAGAGTTCTGTGATATTATTTGATATGTTAGAATATTATGAATCTGCAAAGCACTTAAATATTTCATCTAATCAAGGTATTGGGATTTATGGTTGGCAAGCATGTGCAAATATGATAAGGAAGGTATATACAATAAATATATTTTATTTAAAAAATTCTAGTTTGAAATATTTTTTATTATTTTATTACTTATCACGTATAGGATGGTATATAGAACAACAAAATTAGAAATGGCACTAAATATAAAGTGTTTAAAATTGAGCTTTATCTTTTTTAATTATATATAATTAATATAATCATTATTTGTCTAGACCCAATGTTTAGAACATCTTGAAGCTAAGGATATGATCCTTAATGAACAATATATGAATATCTTGAGTCGTGCATTACGATTAGTTTGCCATCTACATGTGCTTAAATTAGAAAATTGTGGACTTTCAGGAAGATCTATCATCACACTAGGTATTTATTATACAATATAGTTCGTTAGACTTATTTTTTTCATTTATTGGTGTTTAAATAGTTGCAGTTTGATTTATCGTCATATTTTTAATTTTCACAAAGATTATTGAGATTCACAAATCACTAAGTATGATATAAGTAGAAATTTCAATAAAACGATAACTTAATTATTTATATATAAATACAATCTCATTGTAAGAATAGTATAATCAAGAATTTTCTTTCTTTCTTTGCATCACTTATATAGACCTATTAAGTAGATTATTGTAGGAAAACATTGTTGTAGTAATCTCATTTTATATTTTCACGTGGCTTATTTGACCGGCAAAATCAAATTTTTCAATTTAAGAAAAATGTAATATTAAGAAAGTATAGTACCATTTATTTAATATGGTACTTAATGAAACATTTTTTATAATACTAATAAAGATGAAGGATATTAGGAATTTTTAAAGTTTCATTCTATTAGAAAAGAGCTATATAACCAAAATAATGTAATTATAATAATAAATATATGTATATTTATGATAATCTTAAAATTTCTTTATTTACTTGATTGAAATTAATGGATTGAGTTTTTGGTAATGTAACATGGCCTTTTTAATAGTTGCAGCATTAAAAATGAATACTGGAATAAGAGAACTGTACTTAGCTGACAATGGGCTGAATTTATACGACGCAATACAACTTGGTTCTCTTCTTAGATTAAATAATCATATACAGTTACTTGATATTAGGTACGTAACAATTAAGGAAAAAAGATGATAACAACAAAATAATTTTATTCTTCCTATAAAAATTTATATATACACAATAGCAAAATTAATAAAGAGATTATTTCTTTTCAGTAATAACTTCATTCAAGATGATGGTGTACGTGATATCCTAGAAGGTCTCATCAATCAAGTAAACGAGGACAAAGATGGTAAAGGTTTAAACATATTAATATTGTGGAATAATCAACTGACAAAAAAATCATCTCCCTATTTCGCACGTATTATAGTATGTAATTTTATTTTATCATTATAATTATACATGTATAAATTACTTATTTATATATAGTTATTACTTTATATACTTATGTACACCTATACTGTGATTTCATTTTATTATTTACATATAGGCATTATCTAAGACATTAGAAACATTGAACATTGGAAAAAACATGTTGACCGATGAATTGTTATTCATCATAAAAGATGCATTGAAAAAGAATCGTGTTCTGTTACAATTGGGGATACAATCAACTGAACTTACGTGTGACGGGATTGTTACATTATCTGAAATTATCGAAATAAATCACGCATTACAAGTAAATATTGAAAGCTTTAAAATTGTAAAAACATGATATATAAAATTATTTTATCTCCAATATTTTATTATTATTCTAGAGGATAGATTTGCGAAATAATAAAATACGTTTGGATGGAATGGAAGCTCTCAAGTCTGCTATGAAAAAGAATAAAAACATTACTAAAATAGATTTAGACGATAAACCTGATATAAAGATGGTAAGTTCAACAATTCCATTTTATTGCTTGTTANAACTTTAAAAAAAAAAAAAAAAAAAAAAGATACATTTATATTATTATTAATTTCTTTTATGTTAACAATAGGGTAATCTAACCGATACTTTGCATCAGTATACGCAGCTTGTAGCTGAAATTCGAAGCTATTGTTTGGAAAACGAGAAAAATCGTAAATTAGAAGAAAATAGCGAAGGTTTTGACAATTCATATCATAGCAGATTCTGTAGTACAACCACCCGTAAAATTTCGCTTACTTGTCAAACACTACCATGTTCTTTATCATCCATGATTTCAATACAAAAAGATGAATCTGGACGATCCATGCTCGAACCGAAACGTATTAATGGAGGTCGCCTTCGTTCTCCAGCCCCTAGTCCTGCCTCTTCACCCATAGCCAGTCCTATATTAAGTCCTTCGCGAAGCCGGTTTGTGGTGTCCCGAGTTCCGGAAACATTACGTTCTACGGAATCCTCAGCATTTTCGTCATCAGTTCTTTCACCCCCTGGATCATCACCTACCTGTGTCACTTCTGCAAGTGGGTCATCTAGATTTCGTGTTTCAGTTGTTGAATCAGCAAATACCGTGTCTTTGCCTAAACCTGTTATTACTACGACTGATTTAAGTTCGAAAGTTAATATTACCGAGTCGGCCGACTTAAGTTCGAAAGTTAATATTACGACCGAGTCGGCCGACTTAAGTTTCGAAGTTACTGTTGCAGAATCGACTGATTTAGATGACTCGAGCATCACACTTGCATCTGAATCAGGATCAGGGAAGAATAACGATCAAACTCTTGATAGTTCTCAAAGTACTTCGAACAGCTTGTCTCGTCTAGCTTCTTTAAATGAAGTGAAAAAAGAAGTGTCCTGCATACCGACGATACCTGGACGTACTAATGCAAACGAATTAAATACAAATGAATCGTTCGTCGAGAGAAGAGTTGAAACTCAGTCTGATGATCGTGCAAGCTTAGAACACAAGAAAGACGGTGTGCCAGACGATCAAAGTATATCGGATGATGTTTCCATGACGAGAAATATCGAGAATGTAGAGAATTGTTTTAACGAAAATGCAAAAGACACAGAAACGTGTACACTTGCAGATAGAAAGGGGGAAAGCTCGCCTTATAGAAATACAATAAGTGATAAATCGATAATTAGCAACAAGAAGGGTCATGATGCAACGGACAAAGTAATAAATATTAGTGTGAACGAAAGTATAGAGTTATCTCAAACGAAACACGATCCAATACAGAAAAGTACGTCTAACCTAGGGAAATTACTTTCGTTGTTCCAACATTCTAGTTGTTTCTTCTCCGATTCTACTCCTATCAATCAGTTGAAAAGTAAAAATACGCTTCAAGGCAGCATAAACAGTGTGATGACTCTCGGAGATAAATTCCATTATTACATAAAAGATAAGAGAGATAGGATTTATAATCGTGAAACGGAAGAGCCTTCGGCATCGTTGAAAAGTAAATCAAAATTTTTCAATGTTTCTCAATTGCCAAGTTTACAAAGTTTAGCGAACATGATCCCATCGTTTAGATTCGAGGGTAATTTAAATGCTCCTGGACAAAGTAACAAGCCTTGCTCGAACGAGGTGAAGCTTTTATTCGAGAAAGATAGTAAAAACGATTCAATCGATACAGAAAAAAAGAATATATGTGCTGAATATAGTAACGAAAGCAAAAACGTAAATGTGTATTTAGGAGGAGGGCGGGAGTCCGCATCTGCATTAGACGATCGATTATTATATGAAAACGTACACGCAAAATTTCCTTCTGGTGTTACTAACAAGGACGTAGTATTAGCTGCAAATTGCATTGTTTCGAATATAATCGATACTTGTTCCAAAATTGTAAATAATAATTTATTAATGCATGTTTCGAATAGTAACACGATTGTACCTGTACCTAAATTAATAGGTATACCTGAATACTCTGCTTTAAAAGCAGCTACAAACGATGTACAGAAACGAAATATAGCGAGAATACTAGATAAGGTAGATCCTATACTAATAAAAAAAACGAAAAATAATGAAACCTTAACAGACAGTATTAATTTTACTAGTGATAGCAACTCCTTGTCATGTGGTATAATGTACGATTTAAGCAATGATATGCATACTGTACATACGTCTGACAGAATGCACAATTTAGTAATATTAAATTTAAGTACAAAGGATAACGTTGAAAATAATTCTGCCTTTAATGTAAATAGTACAGAAAGTAATGCTGCATGTTTTCTATGTAATCAAAAATGTGTCTGTAGTGTACATAATAGCCCACTTGAATGTTATAATACATCGAACATAAGTGTAGAGACAAATTGTTTGAATAATGAAGTTACCAGAATGTATAGTATTGACAGTAACAGTGATAAAAATGTTTTTATAAATGTTCATAATACAACGCCAACAAGTAATGAAGTAGAGAGAATAAATGTATGTCGTGTAAATAATAGTACGAATTGGGGAGGAAGTGCAGCTGTAAATAATGAACGAGAAGCAAAGATATCAAAAATAAATTGTACGTGTAAAGCTACTAATTCTGAATTTAGCGATGATAGTACACGTCCATGTACTACAGTACTTTATACAAATGTAAATACATCAATAAAACGAGAAGTGATAGAACCATTTGTTATAAAACACAACAAATATATCGAAATAGGTAACGTGACTGAAATGAAAATTAATAGTTATGCTGTGAAAAATATTATGGACATGTTCAAGAATATGAATATCGTTATGCCTATACCAAGAGTGTACTCTTCTATGACAAATTTCAATATATTAATTTTTAGAGATCTTAGACATCATGTAGCTGATATCTCTATAGTTAATGAAACTCCGATCAAAAAGCTTTCACTAGACATTACAACAACTAATAATTGGCCGAACAATATTGGTAAAATAAAGACTTTATTTTATGATCTATCTCAGATGTCTCATTCGTCGTCATTGAACGCTATCACTGAAAAGCCAGAAAACGAAGCATTAAAAATTGAGGAAAATTCTTCATTGGAAGATCACATCGAAGAATGTGCAAACTTTCACAGTGAACAAAAATTCAAAGAAAACGAGGCTTTTGGAATTGTTTCCGAATATCCTTCTTCAGTACCTGTAATAGTTGACTCTATTGTCCACTCAAAAGAAGACACGTCTTGCTTGAAAGGAAATGACGACATAAGCAGTAACTTGCCAGAGAATATTCATATGCTTAGTAACTTCGGATCGAATATTGCTCAACATTTAAAATGCACAAATTCAGATGATATAAATGACAAGACTCATCAATACTTAAATGCAATTAAATGTGCAGTTGCCACAACTATGTGTTCAACGGCTGTAGTGAACACAAAAGGCAATACAACAGTTGACATTATTTCTGATCAGAGTACTAACATTGCTGAGCCTTCATCAGTAATCAGTGCAACCAGGTGAGTAAACTGAGTAACCAGAATTGATGAAAATTATAAATTTATGTAACATTAATGATATTTCAGAAGAAAATATTAATTAAATATTGTTAAACATGTAATTTGTTGTAACTTTGTTAAATTTATAATATTTTAAAGCAATATGAAAGAACTATTTCATATTGCTGAAGAAGAACTACAGAGAGAATTACATCTTTGTTATTATGAATATAAAGGTTTCTCTTATCATTGAAGTCATTACTTTGTAATATGATTTTCTTCTGTTATATTGAAATTATTAGCTATAAATTCAATTTTTTTCCTTATTTCAAATTGAATATGAACTGGAACAACATGCGCACACAAACACACAATTACACACATATACATCATGCTATAAAATAATTGTTTTATACATATTTATATATATTGTTAAGATAATAAATTATAATGTAATAATGGAAATTATTAAAGTCAATCCGTGTGTATATTATAATGAAGAAACTTTTTTAGTGCTTAATATTATTTAAATGATTTCATGCTGCTTATTCTTCATCATACTGCATCATATTTGACATGAAATTAAGAATTATTTACGATTAATCTATGTACAAAATGGGCTTTGTAAAAACGATTTGACTCTGGTGAAAAGAATATAATACTTATAAAATTTGTGAAACATTATTATATTTTATTTGAAAAGTAATGCTTTCTCTTTTATTTATGCTGATTTCAACATTATCTTATGTCTCGCTTGCACTTGTAATAATATCTTTCATTCAACTAATGAAATCATATTAATTTACCTTTTAAAATATACTATGAAAATTAATTTCACTTTTATATATTTCCTATGTTAATTAAAAATCATAACAGTTTGATCCATGTAACACTTATTTAATACTTAACACATAACACTAATGTTGTATGAGCAGAAGTTAAGAGCTTCATTCGGAGCTTTTTATTTATTGCATCTTTTTTATGAATTTGGTATTTAAATAAATTTGTGAAAAATATTTGTTTATATTGATACAGTAAAGTGTTATATAGATTTTTCAATCTATGCAAACATCTATATATTATGTGAATCTATGTATTATATGTAATTCGCGTTATTTATTCAAAAGTGATTTTTTGAATANGTGAAAAATATTTGTTTATATTGATACAGTAAAGTGTTATATAGATTTTTCAATCTATGCAAACATCTATATATTATGTGAATCTATGTATTATATGTAATTCGCGTTATTTATTCAAAAGTGATTTTTAAATCAATAGATGAGAAAGATTTTACTGTTTGAAATAAAATTGAAAATAAATTCTGTTCGATTTATCTGTTAAGAATAATTATTTGTTTTGTTCTATCCTTTATTGTTAATATTTATATATCGTCACGTATATATAAAATCTATAATATAAGCTATCAATTAATATACTGCTTTCTTTAGTATCATTTATTTTTGCTTTAACTTTTTAAGATGATCTTTACTGTATCAAATCATTGTGAATATTATGAATTAATTTAGTACAAAAAAATTTAAAACTATAAAATTATTTTATAAGAATTATTAACGTAATTTTTGTAGCACAAAATAAAATCAATGATATTCAAGAAGAAAAAGAAGAAGAAGAAGAGGAAGAAGAAGAAGAAGAAGAATCGCAAATTATTAATAATGAAGATACAGAATTAGAGAAACGATATACTGAAGAAAATAATAATCTTTACAATTTTGACGATGATGAAATTGACGAATTTGAACAATTGACAATGCATCTCGAACCAAAGTATCAGCGATATGCTAAATGGAGGATCTAAAACTACGTATTGTATCACTGCTTTAGTAATACGTGATGGTTTTATAAGAACACCAGTTGAGCTCATAGAGTCGTCCTGAGGAATTTATATTGTACAAAAGAAAAGATATAGGTAAATCTTATAAATGTTGTTGTGTATGTGTGTGTGTGTGTGTATATATATATATATATATATATATATAAAATATATAATAAAATATTATAATATATAATAAAATATTATAATATATTATATATATATATTATATGTATAATATATATATAAACAATTTGTAGTGTTTTATACAATAGTTCTGTTTAGCTTTAGTTCTAAAGGTCTAAATCTATGAACAGAAAGATAGGAAAAAACACAGAACCGTATATGCATCTACGTGTATTAGAAATAATGTTAGTATGTGTTTGATTCTAGTCTAGAAAACAATTTATCTAATATATATATTGTAGTACGAATTCAAAAAAAAAAAAAAAAAAAAAAAAAAAAAA